>CAEGAE010021890.1:0-43386 GCA_903067095.1 Girardinus metallicus | reverse complement strand
AGGTTTTGTTCTTTGGTTTCAATGTAGAGTATTATGCTGTATAATAATTGTAAAAAATAAAGGTAACTACTTCACGGATTTCGCTTATCACTGGTTCTTTTGGGAACGCAGCTCCCGCGAAAAACGAGGGTTCACTCTTAAGCATCTTACAGCTTAAATGTCAGCAGTGGGGAAACTTTCTTAAATTAACACTAGGGGGCAGGATATCCTAACATTTTTCTGAACTATGACATATTTTTGTTTATATTTTTTTTTTTAATGAGAGGATTAGAAATTAAAACCTATTTTTCAGACACAGGTGCCAGTTAAGAGGCTAAACATAAAAAGGTTTTTCATAGGAATAAAATAACCTCTTTGAAGATGAGATATAGCTGTTCACTGAGTCTCTCTCAGCAAAAGTAGGTCATTGATAGCGGATCACTATCTGATGCTAAATCCAACATGTGGCTTCATGTCCAGCAGAGACAACGGTAGCCTCTGGCTTGTTCCTCAAAACTGACCTGTACTTATTAATGTAGTACAGAAACATAAACCGGTCATGCTTCTTTGTGTGAAAGCTTGCAAATTCAGTTAATAGCAGGACAACAGGTAAGGATAAATGATATCATGCTGAGTGCTGGTTAAACCATCAACATGTTTCAAGACGTCGCTAGAGATTTGGGCTACTATGTTTACAATGAGAGAGAAATAATATTTTAACGAGCTAAATTTTTTAAAACGAATCTATTAGCAACAACTAGAATGCTCAAACAAGAAACACGCCACTGCAGAGTGGGACATCAGGACATTATGACGTCTAATAAACATGTATTAAATGCTTCAAAACGAGCCTAAAAAACCAAAGCAGCTAAAGTTAAATGTGTAATCTCCAGATGCAATTAATTGAGACACTTTTTTTCAGTGTAAAAGTGCTTTGTGTGCATTTCTCTTCACTCAAAAAAGAAGTGCATTTTAAAAATCTGCTCAGTGAAGCATTTTACATTGAACAAAAGACCATAATCTCTACACTCATCCTAATGGACCGATATTCTGTACATCTGGTCACTGCATTTCTGACCTATTTAATCACTGGTTGAAAGAGGCTCCACCCAAATGGACTCACTTCAGTAGACTGGAACAAAACCCCTTTAGTATCCTGTCACTGGTTGCACCAATGGCCTCCAGCCAACCCTCCTCTACCTCTTGTATTAATTCAGATTATTCACTGGTGATACCAACAGGTTTAAAATAATTAAATCTGTTCACCACAGTAACCTAAACGGTCATAATGGAAAGTGAAGACGCATAGTTATTTTCTGTCTGAAATAATGAAAAAATAAATATTTGCACATGTAAATCTTACATATTGTTTCCAAATTCTTTTTTTAATTTGTGCAGTATGTATTTTTATCAACAAATAACAAAATAGTTATTGTGCAAGACAAACAAGTGGTACAGTATGTTCATAAATAATTTAAATGTAATCTCAATTACAATGACAAAAGTAAAGATGGCTTAAAGGTGAAGAAAATATTTTACAGTTACATTTTTAAAGAAAATCAGAGGTGTAATATGAAAATAGTTAAAGTGCATTCTCTTTGAACTAGCAGTGCATGTTGTGGAAATAAGTGAAAATATTTGAAACTTACAATTTGCCACACAGTTTAAATGTTAGACTTATGGGAAGGAACTGACAGGGAGTTCAAAAACTGCTGCAATGTGGAAACATACTCTTCTGGGTGGCATCGCAGGTGGGCGGCATGTGTTGACTTCTTCCACTTCCTGCTGTCCACAGAAACTCCCCTCCGCCTCCAGAAGTCCATCAGCTTTTCCAGGACAGTAGTGCTGCACATTGCATCGTTTTCGCTAAAGAAGAAGAGGGCGGGAGAAGTAACCGGGCTGTTGTAGAAAACCTGGACGCTGTTCTCGTACAAGTCTGCAGTGTACGACTTGAAGAGCCTGAAGTAGAGCATGGCGGTGATTTTGATGAATCCCTCTAAACGTGGCACCAAGGTCTTCCCAAGCCCTGGAAAAAAATTAAACGAATAATATAAATGTAGTGTTGCATTACTCTTGTCTATAAAACAACATCAGACAACTTGGTGGAAAACTAACACTGCACATCACACTAAACAGAACAACCCCGCTGTAAAATTTGGTGATGGCAGCATCATGGTCTAGAGATGGAGAACCTGGTCAGTGTTGATCTAGAGGCTAATAAAAGTCAATAACAGAATACACTTTTCAATTATAGACCGCTTTCTGTTAGTCTATCACATAAACTACAATAAATCACATCTGAGTTTGTGTAGTTATGAACGTAGTGAAAAGTTCATGAAGTATATATATTTTTGCAAAGCGCTGCTTATAATTTGCACACAGAGTCACAGAAGGCATCACTTACAGTCAGAGTTAAAACGGAAATTTCACGCAGTTTTAATTATTAGTCTTAAAAATCATTACCTAAGTATATAAACTGACAATAAGAGAGCTAAATCTCATGTGTTGAAGTATTGGAATATTTACTTTGGACTAAATTAGAACTCAAAAAATAAAGATTAGATTACTAAAACTGACCATTGTCCTAAAATAGGAAAAAAAAAAAAAAACCAACAACTTGGAAACCTGTACTTCAGACAAAGTGGGGCAGTAGGTCAACAGTTAATTAATTATAGAGTTCTGACACACAACACAAAAGTAATCTGAGCTCCAGTACAATCGTGGTGCATCACTCTCACTCACCTGTTGCCATGTGATCCAGAGAGCCGACCACTAGACTGTCATAGATGTGTCCTATCACTCTATGCGCCAGAGGAGCGTGTTGTTTTGGTTGCTGAGCAATGTGGGTGAGCAACTGCGTGAAAGTATAGCCACCAATGGAAGAAGCATGCACCAGTATGAGCCTTCCTGTGAAAGGAGGCGCCTCCAAAATATTCAAAATCTCCAACCCGTAGCTGAAGCCCCATCGAGGCCACAGGAAGTGCATTACGCTGCTCTGGATGAGGAGAACGTCCATACCACGGTCAAGGTAGAGGTCCCTGTACTTTGCTACGGCCCCAGGTTGGGCACCGAGCCAGGAGAAGAATAGGAGAAGAGGACGAGAATTGGAAGCAGCATCTGACTGCATCTGGGAGGAAACAGCTGTATGGGAAGGTGTTTCTAAAGACACTGGAGATGAGATGGGGGACGGAGTTGATGTGGCCTGAGAGTCTTTGGCAAAGGTTACTGTTTGGTGCTCAGCTGCTGACATTGGAGTGTAGTAATAAATGACACTATTGCAGATTCTCCTGGCTACAAACCTCCCTGAGTTGTCTGGTTCAGATGTGGTTGCATCAGTCCTGAAAAGACTAAAAAAAGGGAGATGAGTCAGATTTCATAATAAATCATTCTTACAGTCTAGGAAGGGAGAATAGACTTGCAACATCTTAAGTCTTTTGGGTTTTTTTTTGAGCTATGCATGTTCGAGATAAACTCAAAAATGAAAGAATAATAGTTTAGACTTGAAGTGAGCCATGAATTGCTAAAATGTCAAACTATTTAGTAAAGGAGCTTTTGACTGATGTAAACAATATCTCAAACTCTGTTACCTTATAACATTACTTTGGTGCCAAATGCTGTATTTTTTTTCCTTTGACAAGAAAAAAAAAAAAAAACAATACAACACTGAAATTAGTCTTCTCTTAAAGATATGCAAAAAGATAACAACAAAAACATTTTGGAACATCATATCTATTTAGGTTTTATTATAAAACAGATTAATAAAACAAGCATTAAAATAACATTTCACGAGGGTGTTTTACCATGAACGATGTGAAAAACTTTTTCACTCTGTAAAAGATTTTGGATCCAAACAAAAATAGCAATCGACATAATCTTACTAACATTCTTTGTTTATTCTTGTTTTTGCTATTACGACTACTATTATAATTGTTATTGTTACTACTAATTTCTATCACTACCACTATAAATAACATGACCCAGTACTTGCAAAGTCAAATCACAAGTATGCTAATGGAATGAAGGGTTATTTAAGCAGAACAATGTGAACAACTCATAAGATGTGATTACCTAATGTGTATTACAGTTGTTAAGCAAGACTAAAGAAAGAAATCAGACTGCTGTTAAATAATTAAATGATGCAATAAAAGGCTCCTTGCCCAAACAGTGTTAATTTTTTTTCCCCACAATTAGCAAATCAGCATAACCTCCCAAATTCAACCTTTATTTTTCATTTGTATGTCTAGAAAATATTTGCAATTTCTTCTCATTTACATTGACAATCATGTAGTTTAATTACCACATTCAAATCTAAGCAAAGTAAATTTTTCAAACTACCTCAACATTTCAGCATTCAGAACCTCTAGGTTTGGTGGAGCCGTTGCGACGCATACAAAGTAACATTTTTTTTGTTTGTTTCCTTCTGCAGTCTAAACGTATACAGCTCCATGTCAGCTTTTGATTTCTCCCAATTTTTGGGATTTTAACTACAATAGCCTTCTAAAAATAGACCAAGAGTGCTTCTCATATATCGGGCCTATTGTAGATCCTTGAATTCCTGAAAAGACTTGATAAGCAAAACGCCAACAAAGGAAAGGAAGCAGCTTGTGAAGCCCTCCTCCTTTACAATTGAAGCTAAATGTAAGGCTAGATGCGGTGAACTCGAAGCATGTGAATACATTTCCACCGCGTCTCAAAATGACACATTAGCAACCTGTCCTTGTTTTCATATCAAAGCAACGATTCATTTCATGTTTTACCTGGTGGAGAGTGCAAGGTTCCCCATGCTGAGAGATGGAAAACGCGTCCTTGTCCCCTTGGTGGTCTGGAAAATTACTTTGCACGCCTTGCGCAGATACGACGTACTGCCAACTCGCCGTGGCAACGGATAGCCGTGGATTTATATGACGCGCCCGTGACAGTTCCACGCGCTCACACGCCCCCCTAGTTCCGCAATATACCGGGCACGCGCGATTTTCTTGCGATGCTCGCTCCCTCTACCAGAACAAAACCAAGGTGAGTACTTGTTAACATAATCTACATTGTAAGATGAACATAACGCAAAGGCACGAATCTAAACGGTACTGATTTTAAATATGGTGAATATTCATGGAAATGTAGCTTTCAGCAGGAACATTTTCAGGCTTCATAAGTGATAACTCAAGGCCGCAACGTGTAAATGCAACAAAGTCACACTGATATTCCCAGTAAGCTAAAAAAGGAAACATTACAAGGTCATACTGAGACAGTTTATGCTGGCCTACTAAACATGCCTGCAGTACTTCGTAAGCGCCACAAGATGGTGCCATGTTGCCTTAGTTATCTTTGTAAAATACCACAGGACAACCAGAGAATATATGTAATTTATATTTTAAAACATAAAATGTTGCAGATGAAAAATATTCAGTTAGAAACTGAAAAGTGCATTTTTCTTAAAAAAATAAACAAAAATAAAGATGCAAACTTGAAAACTATTTTCAGATAAAACGCATTACCCCTCTGGAACATAACACTTTGGTCACGTAAAATTCACTCAAATCCTTATGCTTGCCCAGTTTCCTGCTTGTTACTCATAAACACTGAGGACAAAATGATTACTTGATTCCCAACATATCCCACCAATTATCTTAATCTGTTAGTGATCATAAAATGATGTGTGATATATGGAATTTCTTTTTTTTATATAAGTTGTTGTGCACTATATAGTTTTAAGTGTCACGTTTTCTTATATATATATTGGCCAATAGAGGTCAGACTCCCTTACAGATTAAAGCACAACACATTATCTGATGCATTTCTAAAATAGGTCAAAGATCATACTTAATGGTCACAAAACATGAATGTTTTATGAAACTGGTGCAGACAATCAAAAATATTGTTTTTTGAAAGGTTGGTAGGGCATAAAAAGATGCATGCCCCATCTGGACCCCAGACTGCTCAGAATGCGACTCCAAGCTTTTTGCCATTTACAATTTTAAACTAGTGTAGAGTAGTTTCTCCAGCTCATACTCAGCACTTTTATCAGTCTAACCGATGTTACTGTTAGGCTTGTTTGTGGAAAATCTGAATATCAGGCTGTGGGTTTGATTGCTGCAAACGTGACCCTGAAACTGATCCAAGGTTATGTAGAACAGTGTGGAATTCATTCTTTCTTTAATTACAGTGTTTTTAATAACAAAAATGAAATATCTAAAAAATAAAAGAAGCAACATTGACACCATTCAGCTCTGGAAAGAGTTACAATGCTAATTTCTTAACACTGGACATAAACAAGGATTTCAGAAAAATGTAGTCTAATGAAATCCTGAATTGTAGTTTCCACCAGAAAACCTCAAAGGAGAGGTCGTGGTGTAGAATTAAAACAATTCGCGAAGTAAAGTTTGATAAAATTTATTCACAGGGCTCTACAAATCCTGTTATTGATAGATTTTGTTGCTACAAATGGCAGTTCAACTAGTTATTAGGTTTAAGCGGAAATTATTCTTCCGCATGAAATTGTCGGATGAAATCTTCATTATATCCTTCTGATATATTCAAATGTATTTGATTACATGAAAAGTGAGCATGTCAAAACACTATTGCTAATTAGATTTTATTTGAACCACTTTTAGGCTCAGCCAGCCAGAAAAATATTTAAGTTCCACAAAAACATTACTCTTGCCCTTCCCAGGCCATGTTTCTGTAGTACGTTTTACACCAGCAGCCCCTCCCTCTGCTTTACGCCCCTGGTTCCCATCTTACATCATTATTTTAAACAGCCCTTCACCCTTATCCCAGCCAATTTTCTACACATACCCTGGCAAACCCCCTCAAAGGCTGTGAGGACCACCTCTCCATTTGCTGCCACAGCACCCCACAGCCTTTCCTTTTTGTATTGTTTCAACATGGCCTCTATCATCCAAGTAAAGAGAGAAAGTTGGGAGGGAGGGGAACGCAGAGAAGAAAAAGAGGGAACAGAGGGGGAAATGTGCCTGCTCCGTTCTTTAATGCAAGAGGGGTCCACCCACATAAGGGTGTGGAAATTCCACTGCAGCTTCCTGCTTTTTCTCAGTCTTTTCCTTTTTGCTCTTTTCACTCAATCGTACTTTCACCCAGCATCGCATTTCCTTCAGACGATTCATCTGCACAATGAAATCAACACAGCACTCTGCATCTGAGCTGTCAAAGCATTGCAATATCTAAATAACTTTCTACTCAGCAATTATGATTTTGAGGTTACGATGAGGAAATACAAAGGGCAGTTTGGAAAATATAACCAGACCCAACTGGAAATATTAACGCACTTTATGGTGTTTTGTGCTTGAAGGGTGTAACAATACATCATAAATCAGAAAAAAAAAAAAAAAAAACTCTGGATCCTACTGGATCCTAAGAGCCTGAAGCACTTAACGCCAGACGTGTACACCAAACCCAGTCAGTAAGTTGGAGAATTATATTGACTTCAAAAGTTCATATCTTTACAACTTTCTCCCATTTACTCAAAAGTTTGGGAAGGACTATGTGTGATGAACCAACACAAAGTAAAGGATATTTTGGATAATGAGTATGTTCTTTGTAAAATAGTTCAAGCTCAATTAGACTGGATGCAGTGTCTGCATACTGGAGTTTACGGGTCTTTAAACTTGTCCACATCTATATCCCTGATTTTTCTGCCATGTTTTTTGGTCGTCACGATGCAGCTTTTCTTTTCTAAACTCTCAGGCCTTCATTGGACGGTCTTTATTTCTACTGAGTTTAGGTTAACACACAAGTGAACTCAAGCTACTAGTAAGGGAACCGAAGAAGACAAATGCTTATGCTTGCTTTCAGGCCAGACAAATTTATTGCCTCTGCATCTTTCAAGATACATATTTACATATCTAACTGAATTTAACTTTTGTTTTTCAAGGCTGTTTTATTAGTATCACATCTTTGCATATCATCTGTTAGGATATGATATGTTTTATGTAGAACATATCATTTTGTAAATAAAACATGATAATGCAACATTATGATGTAATATGATCCAGATAGAACAATAAGATCTTAAATCTATATGGAAGTTCTTCATCAAGGTACTCATACATTGGAGGTTTTTCTTAGAAGAACCTAGGTGAATTTACGTCTAAAAAAGAGAAATTGAATATTGGCAGAATCTTTTCATAATTTGTTTCCAGGTGTTCCCAGTATTTTGTCAACTTTTTACATCTTGAATCCTGCTCACTAAAACAATTGCTCCTCCATTTCGTAGGTAAGAGTTTACATTCAAAACACAATTAAAGACATGTAGCTTTTGGAGCCAATGTGTGAGACTGTTCATCAAAGGGAGAAGTGTGGTTGTTATCTCTTCAACCTAAAACAATGATAAATACAATTTAAAACTTCTTTTACAATATTTTTGTGTTTTCACACTTAAAGATTTTTGCTTTTATTTGGGGGAAACAGTTCACTGGTGTTTAGGTTATGATAGCAGGAATAGTGGGAGAAATAGACACAAAAATATGCTTTCAATAAAGTTAAGTACCAGCTGAATAGAGAACAATTATTTTCGGCAATTGTAAGATCTTGATAAGATTATTTTAATATAAAAAATTACACGAATGTCTGTATACATGGCAGAGCCCATACACTATTGTGAGTGCCCATTGTTGTCTCCATTTTTTTTTTTGAGGAACTCCCTTTTGCCCTCACAATCACCCATTGTCCTGGACTTTCCGTCAGTTGAAGCCAGCGGCATGTTCAAGGAGAGAGGACAGTCACACAAACGCAGCACGCCTAATGCTTGCTGTCCCAAAGACGCCAGAAAGACTTGAGAAGGCACGAAACACACAGTAAGGTACAGAACTGTTTGTCACATTGATAAGGAATGTGTGCGATAGCTGATTGGTGCTAGCTTCATTCAGTGAGACGCCCTGGACAGGTTGCTGGCCCATTGCAGTGCAACTCAGAGACACACACACTCATATCTGAGTGCAAACTCCACGCAGCAAGACCCCAAAACCAGGACTCTTACCCAGCATGTTGTTGGCAGTAGCTGCACAGCGCAGCCCTTTTAAATCATCTAATGTAGATGATATTTTCTATATATCATTTATTTCTAAAGAGTTGCCAAATTATAGAAAAAAACTCCAGTTACAAGATCTGCATGAGCATATGTTTTACTTCAATAACTGTCATGTTTCTATATTTGTATTACTCAATTTTTTAAAATAAATCTACACAAACAATGGCATGTTGTACAATTGAAATATTAATTTTATTTTAAGTATTACCTGCCCTTTTGTTGCCCCAAATCCCAAGGGAACTCAAATAGAGGCAATGTGAGTGTGCGTATTAATGCAGTCTGAAACACTTGCAGTACTTGTTATATTAACGCTATCCTCTGGCACAGTTCATAGCTTAAATATTTATGTCTGCCCTAAGCTTAACCTTACCTGTGAATATCACTCTCTGCTGTGGAGCAAAGGCTCAAATCTAGGAAAATATCTAAAAAGAATGAATATCATTTCCTTGAAAGCATGTTCTGGATCGTTCTGGATCCTGTCATTTTATGCTTGCCACCTGCTTGGCAGAACAAATCATGAGAAAAAGAGAATCCGTTAACTGTACCTGGGCTGTCGTACTCTCAGACGTCAAAATAATGTGCTAGAAATTCAATTATTTGATATGGCAATCCAATGCATTTGAAGAAAGTGCTCAGACAGGGGAAATGAGTTTTCAATGCGACTGGGCTAAAACAAAGGTGATAAGAATAGAAAGGAGAGTCAAGGTGAAGCATGTTATCAAGGTGATCTCCACTTCAGCTGGGGGGACCCAGGGAGGCTGAGGAGTGGGCTTCTGCACCGCTGAGAGCACTCAGCCACTGCTCAGGAAATGATGTTTCCTGACTTTGCTGATTGTTCTATATTTGAAATTCCTAGGAATCATTTGACCAGAGATGTTCAGACTATTTTGCTAAAGAGTTTGCAGAGGAACACCTTTTGACTGCACACTTCAGATCTCATCAGAGATAAATTTGTTGTTCAAATTCCAACACAATGCTTCAAAGTGTGCCAAAGGTGGACTGGACCTTACATAATATGTACTTTCTAATAAGTGTGCCTTTATAGATGAATACAACTATAAATGAATATGATTCTAGTATGTAAAAAAAAAGAAAAGAAAATATACAGGCCTTATCATATTAATCTCTATATAAAAATTTAAAGATAATAAATATGTATACAGGTGTTCCACAAAGATGGATCCTTGGATTATTGTTATTTAGTCTTTACATCACAGTTTACAACCTAATATCTTCCTGAAATATTCATTATGATTTTCTCATAATTACTAAGTTTACTTGTAGATACATATTTTTAGTACATCAGGATAGATAAAGGAAGTAGTATATAATAAACAAAGATTGTGATCCAATTACAATCTTGGAGTTGCCATTGACTTTGAACATTTCTTTTAAACGCAGATAAAAAATGTTTTAAAATGATCCAACTTCAATAAAAAAAATTAGAGCTAATTCAATGTACCGTATGTGTTATACAGAAATAGAGTAATTACAAATTTAAATGTTTCTTTTCTCACATGTTTTTTTGTGATGTTATTCTGAAATGGAATGGAGATGCAAAACTATGCAAGAAAGTAATTCTCCCATTTAATGCTTAATAACATCTAACAATATTGCCCTTTTGTCCATTTCTGATATGTGAAGCCATTTCATATACCTAAATCTGCCTTGTTTATATTGTGAGAAGTCAATATCATGTGCTATTTGACTTCAATGTTATGCTTTAAAAAAAAAAAAACAACTGCATGCAAAAGTCAGCAGCTTTGAGGTGGAGGATATGTGTGGATGAATGTGTAGGCTTTGCATTTCATTTTCAGAAAGCTCGCTTTCATAAGCCAACGCTGTTTTGACCGTGCGCCCCGGTGTCCACGGTGGCGGATGATCTTTGGCGATGAACAATTTGCTCAGTGAGGTGTGACCGTGGGCATTATAACGGGGAGCCGTGCAGTGAGTGAGAGCGACAGAGACCAACAGGGGGAGAGTGAGAGAGAAAAGAGAGAGCGAGTGGGAGGGAGGGAGACTGGAACTCTATTCCATACAGACAAACCCACAGAGGCTCGCAAAAAGCCGTCTCGTCTGCAACACACTCACCCTCTTCCCAACACCGCTTGCAGTGGATTCTCCATCTTACTACATACGTCTGCAGGTAAGCAGCTGACATTCTCTTGTCCTCTTAGATGTCTCCGTTTGACCCTGGATGTTTAATTTAGCAGGCTTGTCTTCAAGGATATGGAACGTATGAGTTTGAGTCATACTGAATCTTGCAGATACTGAAGAACAAACATAGCTGCAATAACATAGCAGATAAAAAAAAAAAATCTGACATATACAAACAAACTGTATTTTCTTAAAAATGTAAGAAAATTGTCAGTGTGTTGATAAATAGTGAATGATAAATTGGTAAGATGAAATCATTTCTAAAAGCTATCATACAAGGTTAATGACAGTGTCTCTCAGTGTGACATTTGGAAAAAAACCACGGTAACACATTCCATTAGCATGTAAATCCATGGTTATGGTGTATCCATGACTGCTCATCCCATTTTCAGTGAAGCATACAGGGAATATTTGCAAGCATGTGCCTCTGTTTTGACGTCAGTGAAACAGAAAACATTCTAGTTGAGATGACTTGCATGAGGAAACTGCCCATTTGCAATCAACAGCAAAATCTACACTTCTTCAAACGCAGCAGAAAAACCCAAATGGTTCTCAAATCTGTGAGATTACCGCAACGTCTTTAGCTTCGGCTGTCACCATGGCAAAGGCAGCCAGTGGAACGTCTGTGCTAGAGAGCATCCTTTAAAGCAATCAGGTTCGGTGCATTCATCAGAGCTTAGATTAACCCAAGCGACTACCCGAATCAATAAATGTCGCACTCAAGCTGTGTTCGAAAGCTTAAAGTATCAGAATACATTATGTATTAATTCATAAGAAATGCTTAGCATCTCACTCTAAGTGGCACATTGTATGTACTAACTAGAGCTGCAAGAGCACGTGACAAAGAAAACAGAAGAAATAAATCTTGTTTGCAAACAGAGGGAGTCAGGGCGGTAAAGCCAACTGTGGTTAAGTCACCTGTTAGAGTCTAACTTGTGGTGCAGACCTTTCGGACAACAGTGTCTTACTATTATTATTATTATTTTTTTTTCTTTTACTAGCAGCTTTCATTAGGGTTGATAATGTCCAGGGACTATTGACTGCAGCTGGTTGCATAATTCAATCTGTGGATCTGCTGCAACTCATGAGTTGATTATGGGACCTCTGATGTGGAAAATAAAATTAAAAATAATTAGAACTTGAGCACCATTAAGACTGGGTTTTGATCAAACTAAAGGCTGCATATTAAATTCTTTGAGTAATAACAAACATGGGCAATGATAAATACATTGCAAAATGTTACATTTTCCAGTCTTGTGAAAATGTAAATGGTTGCACACAGCAACAAACAAAAATGTTTTCGGAATTATTTCTAAATATATTATTGCAATCTTCTTCATTCAAACTTTTTAAATATTACTTTACTAGTACCGCTGGTGCTACTATTACCACTTCTAATATGAATAAATAATATAGTTTAAAGTGCGACTAAACTCAGAATTATTGATAGCATGCAGTATTTAACCCCTGTGTTAAAATGCTAACGTAACAAAAGAAAAATAATTCATTAAAGGTGAATTGCAAGTGTTCCTTAATCACAGCTCTGTGTGGCTAGAACCTTCCAACCTCATTGGCCAAGACACGTCTTATTATTTACTAAACCACAACAACCCAAAAACCAGTGAGCATAGTGCCTTACATCAGACCAGTGTTTCCCATCCCTGATCCCTAGGCACACTGCCCTGTATGTTTTTGGTGTTTCCTTGCTTCAGCCCAGCTGATTCCAATTGATGGCGGATAATCAGGCGTTTGCTGAACTGCATTCATCTGAATCAGGGTTATTTAAGAAGAACATCTAGTGTGACGTGTCTAGAGGACCAATTTCCTCTTTACAAAAGGGTACAATGTTGTAAGAGAGCTTAAAGAGGTAATTCAAAATTATGTTTTGAATTTTGATAAAAAGGTACAAACTGTTCATATGTTACCTATTTTTAACAATAAAACAACTTCAGACTCAATAACTTCAAGGCAGCGTATGCAAACGTAAAAAAAAAAAAAAATAAGAGAGAACTAAGAATTAAAGAGAAATTAGTCCCAAAACAGCCTTACAAATTCCATTCTCAGCATGTGTTTCACTCAGGAAGATTATTGTGTTTGTGGCTCCCTCCTCCACCACATCCATGTTAATAATCAGCAACTTCAGTGTAAATAATTGGCTAATGCAAACATGATCATCCCTCAAAACATCATTATGGTTAATTGTTTCATAAGATGGTGTTTCAAGAAACCACCATGGCATTTTTAGAACTGGAGTTGTATAAAGACAGGTTTTAGTGTCATTTTAATCTAATGTCATTTTAAGTGATTCTGTTCTCAACAGAAACATCAAGTGAGGTAAAGTCTCTTGAGGAAAACCTGACTTGGGTCCAATCTGGCAGTAGAGAGGGATAAACTTGCAATGTTTTAAAATGAAGTGGTGAGTAGAAATTGGCGGAGGGGCAAATGACCTTAGCTCAAACACAAGCAGCAGAAAAAGATTAAACTAGAATGTTAACAATAAAACTATGAAGCTGAGAATTTTCCTTTGTATGTCTGCTAAAGTGGAAGAATTTGTTTGAATTATATTTGCATTTTGATTTTGCACTGCATACATTTTTAAATGCTTCTATTTATCATTTTTAAAAAGCTGTTGAGGTTCATTTAGAGAACTATTTTAAAATCTTGGAGAACCCAAGTCATGTTTTAGTTCACTTCAATCTAGTGCTGAACATAGTGGGGAAAAAATAACTCAGTAGTAATAATGATTTTACTCAGGGGGAAGCACAGTGACTCATTCTAAAGTGCAAAACGGATCTGGAATGTCCGATCTAATCAATGTTTATGGTAATGTCTGAGCAATAAATAGGGCATCATGTTGTTGATGTTTACAAAACATTAACCACTTAGTTTAAAATCGAGTGGGGCAAATTCACAATCATATCTTTCATATGTTAGGTTTGATAAACTAAAAAGAACTTCAGAAAACTTTTTAGGTATATGTATTTTTATCACAACAGCTATTTTCTACCATTTTGTCTTACGAATAAATGTTTAGTACTCAAACAAAACACTTCCCTCACTTGACATGAAATACCTCCCTGTTGGTTTAAAACACCCAGTCACATTGAATATTTGCAGAACTGACATCTGGAAAAAGTCACTAGATGGAAGACTGTGACGTTAAAAAGCCTTACTTAAAAACATGCAAGCCCATGAGGGGGAAAAAAAAAAAACACATGTGTGCCCACATGCAAGAGCACTTACACATAACCATGAAAATAATACTAGAGTTAAAAAAGTACTGCTTGTAAATATGCACACCCACACATGCAGGAAAAAAGACAACTATAACCCACAGCAGTAGCCATTTGCAGGAAGGTGAATTGCTCCATTATCCTGGACTGTGTCACTGATACACAGACCAGCTAAGAGCAGGTTTGTTAAAAAGTAAGGACATGGGCAACTGTCAGATCTATGAAGTTTGTGGCTCCACGCGTTGTAGAGTCTCAGTTTTAGCCAGTAAGCAAAGACAAACAGCTCTACTTTTCATAGTGTTTCTCTATTCACCTCAGGTTTTACAGCATTTTCCATCCTAATTTTAACTATGTGATCATGTTTTTTCCCTTTACAGAAGGGCAACTACAACTGCAGCATTATGATTTGTGAAAGCCTTACAGAGGCAAAATTCGGACACCAGATCAGCAAAACAAAAGCAAACATCCATACAGAAGTAGACTACAGAAGGATGAGGGCAGATTATGATCAAGATGGCTGCTTGTGCTCAGAAAGTCAATCAAATAAGGGATTCTGATAAACACACAGAAAGACTCTGGCAAACAAAGATGCGCATGACAGAGACTGCTGCAGTGTTGAGCTTCTCTCTTGCACTGATAAGGCTACAATAGAATAATAACATGGTGGTTTGAGTTTTTGTCTCTGTTCTGCTGCCTGTATTTTTTGCTCTGTGCACCTCTGCTTCATTGAACGCAGCACAGCATCAGATTCATCCTTCCATCTGAGAAATGGAAACAAAATAACAGAAGGTATGTGGTTAATTTCCTGACTGACACTTGGAACACTTCAGTTCCATTTACGACCACAACTTAACCAGGCATGAGTCAGACGTGGTGGGTGATTGCTGAAAAAAGAAGGATGGTAAGTAGCTAATGAGGAAGCTATGTGGACTTGCTAGTTCATTACTCAAAATGATGGATGTGGCAATCAAATTGATTATTTATGACAGGTAATTCAGCAATTCATCATTATTAGATGACACTGCAATATATTTAACTCCATAACCTCAAGTGCTTTGGCTTGGTCAAGATGGAATAGTTTCTTCTTCTAGTATCACTGGTTTTCTTTTATTTGGTAGACTTTTTCTAAGTATTTCAGGGTGACGGGAATGCGTCTAAGAGTTATCGAGTCCTAAAGGTGTGTTCATATTCTCAGTAGAACGTTTGATGCCTGAGCAGGTCATAATAATTCATTAATGAACAAACAGCCCTGGAGCCTAAAACCTGAGTACTACTTGATAAATCCATTCTGCATAGAGTTTTTCACCTTTTTTGAGCTGTCCTTCACTTTAAGATGATGAATGGAAGTGATACTATAGTGAAATGTGAGAATGTTAGCCAAACTAAATTATACATACCTTCTGCTGTTTTAATGATAAATATTTTATAGCAGAGCAACTGAAGAGAAAAGATAGTTTACTTCAAGACACTATTCCCTTCTGCTGTTTATTTGTAATAGAAGCTGTTGACAAAATCTCTGAAGAAACCAGAAGGAAGAGCACGCGTGGGTGTTTACACCAACTACAGAAAAGTGCAAGTGGGCAAATAAGTACACAGTGTGCAAACATACAGACTAAAGTCCAATCTCAACTACAATCACATCTCTGCATGTCTGAACAATGTGCAGGTTGGTCACTGCAAGCTCCAACGAACGACTACCAAAAATAAGCTATACCCCTATGGAAACTGATCTTCACGCTGCTCAATCAAAGTGCTAAAAGTAGAGTATGCGTGGGAAGCTCTGTTTAATCCTCTGTTAGACAGAGTTCAGATTTTTATTAAGAGAGCGTCGTTCATCTCTGAGGTAAAAATACAGGGAGAAATGGGTGGTTAAACAGGTAGTCTACCGACCACAGAGACTTTTTTGGCTCAGAAATAATCTAATTTATGAGCCTTTGAAAAGGAAAAGAATTACCTGAAGACACTAGAGAAACATAACATGAATCTGCAAAAATAAGTTGCAATTCAAAAAGAATAGGTTGAAATAGCAAAAAATCATTTAGAAAAAGACAAAGCATCAAAGAGAAAGAGAACTTCATAATCGTTGCAGATTTCTGGGAACATTGATGGGTTATTTTTTAACTCCCACACAAATATATCTTTGTCTGTTGGAAAGAACGAATAAATCTGAGATTTAAAGACAACAAGGCCAAAGCCTGGGTATGTTCAGAGGAAGTTAAGTACAGCTGAAGCACACAGGTTGCTGTTCTCCCAGGGGAAATTTCTTTGGTGCCCCAATCTTTTCACTGAGGCAACACGCCGGTGGCTTTAAACCATGTAATGTCTTACAAAAGAGTAGGAGGTCCCCCTATTCTTAAGCTGACTAGCCAGACTTCAATTCTTCAGTACTCCAGCTCAGCTTACAGAAAATATCTCTTAACTGCTGCTTTTCAGTTACATATCACTGCATAAATGGATGGATATGGATGAATCTCAACATCCTCCAGCTTAATTATTTTTTCTCATTAGGACTAAAATATTGTCTCTTCTGGCACTTCCTTTGTAGTTCAAAGATAGTTTTTTTTAATCACCACAATTTTGCATTCTTCCTGCATGTGTTGTGCTTGAATGCATTTTTCCTTATGTTTCTTCTTTTATTTAATTGTAAAGCATTTTGAATTTATGTATTTAAATTCCTTGTGTTACTAAGAATTGGTGACATAACATTCTTAGCTGCCATCTAACTTCAACATTTTGTTGTCATGAGTTTGATCTTTTCAACACTTAAATCACTATTAGTGGGTCACTAAGTAAAGTTCTTCTTTCAAATGTGTTCCTTGGAAAAAGACAAATGAACTGATGCCAACTCTTTCAAGTCAAGTCAACCCAAATGTTGCAGAAGAAAAGTGTGTCACCAAGTGTCCTGTGTGTTCTTGTCTTTTAGGTCATTTAGTAGAGAAGCCAGCCCTACCTCAGGGGTCAGAAGAATATAGAACAACATGTGACAATCAGTGCTCCGCAGTTGACAGCATGCTTCGATTCCTTTGGACCATGGCTCTCTTCTTCTGGTATTATTTGCTACTTCACAGCCAAGCTCTGGCCGACGAAGAGGCCACTGGGGAACTGACACCATCAAGCAAAAATTCTCCTGAAGAGAAATTTAGCATTTACTCATGGCTTCCATCCATGCCCAAGTTTTCCTCCTTACCAACATTTGGAATTTTTGGGAGCTCAGGTGGCAAAAATGAAGATGCTGTCTCAACTACAACTGCCAAAGGGGTGACAGAACTAATCGGTCTCTTTCAAGACCACACGGGATCAGGAGAAGGGAGCAATTCTGAGGAATCTCAACAAACCACAACATTGACTCAAGGGCTCTTTATGAGTGTGGCAAAGATAAGAACTGAGCCACCTCCCACTGGGACATCAGATTTTTCATACAGCAGCATAGCTCAGAGCAATAATGAGACTTTTGTTTCTCCCACAAACAGCCATATCAGAAATACTCTGTTCACAAACAGTCCTCACAGAAGTAACACTCCTGAACAAAACACAACACATATGCTAACACCATGGAGATCCACAACAGAGGCGACTTCTAGCACAGGTGCCACTGAAAATCCCCTCCCCAATAGTGTTTACCGGGAGACCATCTTTCATACAGAAAGGATTTCTTCAACAATCCCACCAGAAACTACAGTCCCCACTGCCCTGACATGGAAAACAGTCCAAACCACAACACCCAAACCGGGACAGGTGGAGACTACTCAAACCAGCACACACCTTGTGGGGATTGTTACTCTTCCAGCCATTTCAGAAAGTAATTTTGTTGGGGAACAAGAAGATTTATCTGTTAGTGTTGCCCTTCATTCAGTTAAAGGAACATCAGAAATTCACTCCACACAAAGTAACTGGAACTTGGGCTTGTCTGAGATCAGTCTGGTGAGCACTGAGCAGCAGCCAGGGGTTACTTCGACTTATCTAAGGACAGATCTTACCATGGTGGAAGGCACAACCTCAGACATTTACCCCACACAAAACCCTTTAGGCCTGGGTTTCTCTGAGACCAGTACGCTGAACTTCGAACAACAAACAGAAGTATTCCCTGCTGCCCTCAAGACGGATGATAACTTAGAAGTGGTCAGGACAACATCAGAACTATACCACACACAAAGCTACTTACACTTGGGCTTCTCTGAGACCACTATGACGAATGCCAAACAAGAGCCAGGAGTTTTCTCTTCTACCCTCAGGAAGGATTCAAATTTAGTGGTGGCGACCACAAAAGCAGAAATCCAGACTACACAAAGCCACTTGAATTTGGGCTTCTCTAAGACGAGTATGGTGAATGCTGAACAGCAGCCTCGGGTATTCTCTACCACCGTCCCGATCGATCGTAATTTAGCTGTGGAATCCATACCGAGCACAACTCAAAGCCAAAGGGCCAACTTTCCAATTGTAGAAGGTAAGCAAACTTAAGCAAATCCATAGAGACTGAATTGATTGACTAAATGTGATCAATCATGTGCAGGCAGGTCTTTGGTGTTCAATAGATGTTGGTCAAAAGGTTGCTGATAGTTTGGCTTTTTTTCAGTAAGACCTCTGCCACAAGGATTGACGTTTATATAAAACCTAAATTCTAATGAAAGTGTAGCAAATTAATGCTGTGTGTGTGTATCAAAACTCTTATCAGTCTGGTAAAAATATGCTATTTATCTTCCCATTCTCAAATCCATCAATAATCAATTTGACAGATGAATAATCTTGATCATTGAGGCTTTATTGCATAATTTAAAGAGAAAGGAATAACATTTTTATAATATATAATCAGAATACCTTTTAATCAGAATGTGAAATGTCTGCAAAGGTCAGATTTCTGAAGTTGTATGTCAGGACAAAAATACAAGCCTACAATCAGCTTTAAAATGACACACAGATGAGTACTAGTTTTAAACATGATACGATGTTTAGTGGTCAAATAACTGGTCTATTAAACTTATAAAGACAGCTGCCAACAATACAAGAGCTTTAGGAAATAAATATCTGCTGTAGAAACACAGAGAAACTCAATTATATAGTCTTATTAAATTTCCAAAGCACCCATAAAGAATAAAGAAATGGAATTCATTGGGCAATATGCTGTGGGCGACACAAAAGACACTTTGGGTGATGTGTTGTTTACTTATCATCTCCCCTAAATCCTATGTTAATTTTCTTCCAGCTGTAATCCATCCCACCCTGTTTCTAAGCCTCTTTATCCCTCATACTACAACTTTAACCATCGAGGAGTTTCTTAAACGCATAACCCATAAGTAGAAGACAATCTACCATGCAGATGCTCTTTTAAAGCATGAAAAACTTCACATTTTTGTGGAGAAGATGCTTAACATCTTCAGACAAGAAATTACTCAAATGGCAAAAACTGGGTAGTTCTTTTTTTAATCCCCATTAATCCTAAAGTATTGTGTGTACATTTGTAGTTTACCAATCGGAAAAGGAAAAGGTGATGAACAAAACCATCTAGTGGAAGAGTATGTTTCAGGAGTCTCTTGTTTGACATTGAATCAGTAACACCTATTTTTATGCCCATCCCCCATAACTGGTGTGAGGCTGGTGTCTGTATGCTTAATGAGATTTCAGAAGGAGATCCTCCTGCAAATACAGACACATTCATCATGTCGGGTCAAAGGTTGGGCAAGAAAATCATGAGTCGATTATTCCAAGCAAGGGAGGCTTTGGTATGCATTTGATGAAGTCATGATTCATGAGCGTCAAGTGTCTTATGCTGCCAACCCAACCCATGTCTCTTATTATATTCCTTAAATACACCATGGCATTTAAATTAATTTCACACTGTAATTTATTACATTGTATCAACCTATTTTCTTTTTGGAATAATCTGAATCTGCTTGGCATTCCTAAATGACCACATGTTTATCCTTACCCTGACTGGGTTTCAACTTCATTAATGTAGAGCTACAGTTTATTAAAGTATAAGTTTAATGTTTTCTGAATACTTCAAGGCTGATTATAAATGCTCAAATGGTTTCCAACTTTGGGAACTGATTTCTAGTGTTTACATATTTAGAAGTAAATATGCAAATGCAAAATATGAGGTACAAAGTGCAACTTTCTTTTATTATCAGCTCTGTTGGAATGCAGTGATCCCAGATTCTGATCTCACACCCTGTGCCGAATCTGCCGAATGTTTTGTCTGTGGCGATTGTTGTGTCTGCTCTTGTTTTCAGCTGTGCATTATACTGTGGCAAACAGCAAAGAGAGGGGGTTTCAGCTGGGCTGAGAGGGCTTCTGTGTTCATGTATCAGTATTCTGAATGCACACTCAGCGAAACCACCATCTCTCCTGTGGGACCGTCTGTTTGCCAGTTGCTATTAGGATGGTGAACGGGCTTCTTGCCATTTAGACAGATCCCTCTCTCCCCACCCCCTTTCATTTTTAAAGTCATTTTATCTTTTTACAAACACAAATCTTTTTCATTTTGGTCCATGGACATAAAATTCAGCTTTAGGGGTCACTGATGCTTGGAGAGGGTTAGATAAAAAATGTGTGTGAAAGAAATACATACAAATGTACACACAGTACCTTAGGATTAATAAGGATTAAAATAACTACCCAGTTTTTGCAATTTGAGTAATTTCATGTCTGAAGATGTTAAGCACAAAAATGTGTAGTTTTTCATGCTTTAAAAGAGCATTTGTGACCTTGCCCTTGAGAAGGCTGTCAGGGATGAAAACGAACAGCAATGCTGCGCCTCTGTGTCAGATAATCCATTAAGGCACCATGCAACACAAGCAAACAAGGGCAATTAGGAGAGAGTAGGAAAGAAACAGAAGTTGGGGATGCAGGTTTTTGACACTGAATTTTATATTCGCCTCCTTCCTGTGTTTATGTGCTAAATCAATAAGAATAAACATAGCATGCATGTTTAAGCACTGAAAGCCAAGTATTTTTGTATTTTTGAGAAACCACTTTTTAAGGCTGACCAGATTGTTTTAACCAAATAAAAAAAAATCCCTAATGAAATTTACAAGCTTTTCTTCCTATATTTTACAAAGTATTTTTAAAAGTGAGATATTATGTAAAATTGACTTTTTTGAGCTTTAGTTATAATGTTTTTCCCCTCATCAAAAACATACCTGCAGTGTTACTTTAATTTTTTTAATCTTTGATTTTTCCATGCATGTATGAGGAATCCTTGAATTGGTAGCTCCTAAAAAGTGCCACCTATTTCCACAAAGCCCCAGAAAGCTGCAGTGTCCAGCTGAGCTTGTGTCTCATAGAGCACCTTTTCCAACGTCTTTCCCACTCAGCTCCTCCAGACCAGCGCGACAAGCAATTTATAAACAGCTGGTGGAACTCCGAGTCTGCTGAGCTCATCACTTCCTGCTACAGCACAACATCAACCCTTCAAATGTTGTCAAATAAAAACAAGCATGCTAATTCCACCCTAAATGCCAGGAATAAAAAAAAACTGAGACTTATTTTGCCAAAGGTAATGCTCTTTTCTGCCACCGGAAGCACTGAAATAAAAACTCAATCATGACTGACATGAGTTAAATGGATAGTCATAAACCATTGCCCTGTGTTCTAGATATTGTTTAATACCTAAAAGTACAAAACTATCCAATCTTGGGAATGTAAAGGGGAAAGATGAAATTGTGATTATCAAAAACTTTGTTTCATATAAGCAGAATAAGCAGCAGATATTAAGACAATGAAAAAAAACAATAAAATCTGAATTATCTTAAACCTAATGAAAAAAAAAAATCCATACATCATAACACAGAAATACTTCTTTCATTCTAGAGTGTTTTTCTATGCAGTCACGTCAGACTGACGTAACAGGGAAAGCAGAACATCTCTTTATTTTTGTTATTCTCAATTAGATTATCATATTGCTGGTTTCTTCTATGATGCCCTCCGATCTCTGCTGTCTTTGTCTATTCAAGCTCAGGGTATTTCTAAGAAACCCATGTGTTTTTTTTTTGTTTTTTTTTCCAGAAAACTCACTCACGCTTATCCTGGTCATGATGAAATAGGGAGCAACATCAGCTTTCTGTTGAACATAATTGGGAGCTCTAAAACATTACATGAAAACTACTGAGCCAAAATCGGTACAGATGGCTCAGAAATCTTTGTTTCGGTGCTTGTAATGTTAATGATTATGATAAAACTGATTTGCAATTCACAGAAAGGCTTGCTAATAATTTTCTAATGTATTGTGATTTTTCATGACCTATTTCTGCAATCTGGTATAAACAATGAATTGCGGGAATTTATAGTGACATTGCATCAAAACAAAGTCAAACACTTACCGTAGATATAAAATCTTTCATATACTTGAAAATGGTTAAGGAAACTGACCTATCTGGCCTTTTTAGGACATGATAAAAGCAGAGCTTTAGGCACTAAAGTCATAATTCAGCATTAACATGAAAGAGTAACCTGAATAGCAACTAAAGAGGAAATTTAGCTTCTTCAGCTTTCCTTACAACCCCTTGTGTTTTTGCTATTTAAGCATTCTGTACAAGTAGTCGATCATTAGAAATGTTGCCTCTGATGAGCTAATACCCCGGACCCTGACTGTTCTTACGGGATTAAGTCAGCTTGTGCACATGCTTACTCTCATTAAGCCAATTGTAGCAGATTTTATTATACATAATTTAATCTCCTGTCACATGCACATGTGATCCTGTCTGTAACCAGATCTGAGAAACTGCACTGAGCTGCTTGTGTTGTTGATATAAAGCAGTAACCCTCTCATCAATTTTTAAAAGCCCATCTTTATGTGTTTTTAACTGCACAACTAATCCACTGTTCCGTTTACCTTCATCAAGAAGAATTATATTTTACATTTTTCAACAACATCTAACTAAGGTTTGGACATTACATCCTTACAAAACCTTGAAACAACACTTGACTTAACAAAACAATTCTCCACTTGTTCTCTTGTTAATCATTAATTTTGTATGCTACATAGAAAGTTTACCCATAGAACCCTAGATTGTTTTAAACAAGTCATTAAATCTCCCAAATTAATGACATTTATGTTGATCTTTATATTGTTGTAAACCTCTGACCGGAATTGTACCACTGACCGATATCAGATTATTCTGGTCACACATGTGATAAATATTTTCCTCATTTTCATTGAGGGAGTGATCAAAGTGTGATTTAAAAATCTTTTCACACAGTCGTACCTAGTAGGATTGGTATTGAACGCTGAAAACATAAGTTACAAAGACATACTTAATACAAAGAAAGGAGTTTGTATTTTGCTTAGTCATGAAAAATCTTCTAAAACTTCTATTTCTCCACTTCTGGTTACACTAGAAAAGAGTCTAGATTTGTAGTGAGCCAGGATGTACACACCCATCCACATAAGGATGTCAATGTAATTAGACCACAAAAGGCCCAGTCTACTGTTCTATGGATGGCTGCCTGCAACTAAGTGGTTGATAGACCAATTCTTGACAGAACTGGGTTGAGAAATGTAGTCGTTCCATTTTCTACAGAGTTAAGTCTCAGATATGCTGTGTGCAGAGTAAAGAAATGGTTAAGCTATCCTTTGGAAAGCTGCAGGTCTACTAATCTACTTTTCTACTCCAGAGATGCAGTGCTTCGTGAATTAAATTACGCTGAGATCACTATGAGGTGAAACTGCGTGTGTCTTCCTAGAGCTGCCAGGCAAAGAGACTAAGGAAGAGGATGAAGCTGTGGTTACTTCAACTACAGACGGGGATGCTGACACACATTTGACAGACACTTCCACATCATCTGCTCAGCTACTGAAAACATCCACAGCACACAACACAGGTAAGAAAACACATTAGCAACAAATCAGAGCTTCTTTTAAATTACAGTTCTGTTCAATCATTTATTTTCAACCAATTAAACTGCTTGCTGCTTTTTTATATATATATATAAGCTATCCTGCATGCTTCTATACCTGAAAATGTGTGACAAAGACCCTGCATCATTTCCTTGTAACCATTAATTGCTTCCAATGGGAGAGGAAAGCTGCTCACACAAGCAAGTTAGTTACAATATCCTCATTATGGTTTCAAATGTGTAAAAGTGTAGGTCCATGAAATATTCGCATAATGTCAAGTGATAAAATATTCTCATGAAGTCTGTTTTCTGTGTTGGTCAATTGTAAATGTACATAATGATTATGAAACTTATTTCTGTTCAGATACATTTTTGAATGTCCCCACTTTTGGCCCAGATCACAGCAGCAGATGTAACCTACATTACCTCACCCAGAATAGCAGATGATGTGATGTGATTTTCAAAAATAGACCTGTCGAATATCCCACACGTTAATAATGAAGAGTTGCGCGCCATTTAATCTAGTAGGTCAAAAGTGAGTGGGGAAAAAAAAAGACAAATATTCCAAGTCTGTGAATCTATTTATTTTCTAAAAATACCCAGAGAAACTGATGAACCAAATTGTTACACTCACTCTTGACAGCAGGTCTCTTCTGACTGCATAATAAATGATTTAAGAAGTTGCTGTTGTTTCACAATTGCCCTGAAGTAAACTTGTCCTCCTTCTCATAATGTTTAATCTAACTTCCCTCAGAGCTCCCATTTTATTGCTTTCCCAGAGGTGAACCTAACAAAAAACAAAGACAAACAGCTTCTAACTACACAAAGATTTTAGTTTCATGAGGCAGAATAAACTTGCAGCCAGTACAAGATTGAAATGGGTTTTATAGTCCTTTGACAATAAAACGAGTAGTTTGTGTGCATTACTTTCCCTTAGCTATAGGTTAAATGCCTCAAGTGAGACACTGCAGTCTTTAAAAGTGAGACTGAAAGAAATTACAAAATGAATACAGCCATGTGCACAATATGATTTTTTCACATTTCTATTACTAGTCTTGTGATCATCAAATATTTGAATAAAAAGTCTCAGTTTAGTTTCATCTGAAATAAACCATATGAATTTGGTCACAGAGGTAACGCCACGATTAACACTTCGCTCTATAAATTTTCAATTATGTTTAATTTATTTATATGGCACCAATTGACAACAAATGTCATCTCAAGGTACTTTACAAAAAATCATTTCAATTCAATCATACATACAGTGCATTCCAGTTGATCCAAGTTATCAAATAGTACAGTATGCTCAATTAGTTATTCCGAGTAAGTTTTTATCTAAGGATACCCAGCAGATTGCATCGAGACTTGTTGCACATCTCCAAAAATAAAAAGGGTATGACACCATTGGCCGCCCATCCACCTAAACTGACATTAAAACTGAAGTGCATGACACACTTTTCTGTTTTTAGAAGAAAAAAACTGGAAAAACTATCCTTTTTCTTTGATTCAAATATGTGTTGGATGAGTGAAACTGGGGGTGCTAAATACAATAGCTTACATGAAAGCATCTTCTTTTTGTTCTCTACAATATTTATAATCTTTCCCTTGGTATCCATCATGGTTACTTTTCCTTCTGCTTCTGTTGTGTCAGCTTAGCTAAACACGAGAGACTTGTTAACACAGGAATGTGTCAGATAACCAAGCAGCATGAAGTGGAATGTCAAGCTCCCATCTGTACCGTAGGCACCCACACAGCAAGCCGGCAGATCAAATGTGACGCCAGCTGACAAAAATCAAAGAAGAAAAACATGGGCCTAATTCAACGCCCATCACTGTTTCCACTCAGTCTAACTCGCTGGCTTCCAAGCCATTGCCCTGAAAAGTAAACAAATGGCTAGACAAGTCACTGACCCAACACTGTTCCTAACCCCACCTACTTTATCAGCAGCCCCCACATTTAGAAATACCTACTGTTGCGTGTTTGTTTTACACGTCAGCCAAATTTTCTGTACCACTACTAAATGCCATGGCAAAATCACAGAACTAACATATTGCTGGAGTATTTGACAAATATGTGGATAAAATGTCAAGCATAGTTTTTTTAAATTTGCCTTAATGTTTTCATTTAATCACCAATTTCATTATGTTTTATTGTAATATGAGATCATGCATGTACATTAAACATGAGTCTCTGTAGCGTTCAGCAAGACATCCTGTAGCCTGATTCTGCCTCTGACTGCTGACCTTTCATCCCAACTCTGTTAATTAGCAACAAGAGGAAAAGCTAGTTAGCTACCCTGGGTACTGGGCATAATTTCTATTAAAAAAGAAAGCAACCACAAGCGCATTTTTGATGGCATACTTTTAACTGTAGTTTTATTTTTTGTTCACTGTGACTATTTTTATTCTGGTAACACAAAACGATATCCGCTTTATATATGCTTTCCATATTCGTTCTGTTGCAGGCTAGCTCAGACTTCTGTGTGAAGTATCTTGCATTTCAAAGAATCAGCTGAATATTTATATGACTGTGTTTGGATGTTTGGTTGAAAATTGTAAAATTGTAGGACATTATAATTTAAATTTATTCAGACGAAGAATCAGTTGGTTTGCTGATAAATGGCTGCATAACATCCTTTTCCTGTCTGAAATGAATAGTGTGACTGTAAGGTTCATGGTAAGCCTTACATTCCACAGTGGGATAGAATTGTAATGATTTTGGTTTAAATACAAAAACGAGTTCATTTTGTCTGCAAAGTCATAAAACAATAAAAAATAAAAAAATAAAAAAATCAGTGCATCAGCTCACAAAAGGTTGATTATTGTGTTGTTTTTTTGCCCTTCTTGGGGAAATGACAAAACTCAGCACAAAACAGCAGACTTTCTGAAGTAAAGCTGCTGTATTACACTGACAGAAGCAGTACTGGCTCACTGTGGGGTCATATTTCCGTAAGCTTGAAATTTTTATCCACGCCTGGGACAGTTATCCAACACTCAGGTCAGAAAACAAACAAGAAAAATGATAAAGAGGAGCACCAGGCTAGGAAGAGAGAAGAATAATGGTTTTAAAAACATATTAAGCAACTAGGAGGACAAGATAGTGTCCTTTAATATTGTTACTTGAATGTCCTCTTTCTCCACATACCTCAAGATGACCACATATTATTTGAACAACACCCATGAGCATTGTGTGATGCAGGCAAAATGCATTAGAGGGTAAGGATGTTTTTCTCTTATTGCAAGAATGATAAAAGGTGTTATTCATCCTTTCTTTCTTCACCTGCAGCTCCAAAGCCAGACATTATTAACAGAACTAGCAGCAGTCGTGCATTTAGTCTATAACCTAAAAGACAGAAAAGCCATCACAATAAATATAAAGCATGCTAAATTACTTGCCCATTTAATACTTGTAAAATAAAACTATGTAACTTGAAAAACATGAAAAAAAAAGAAAAAAAGTTTAGTAGCATTAGATCCACCGATGGGTGTTTCCCCTATTTTTGTCAGCATGGGCTAAAAGAAAATTAAAACAACAGCACTGAACTAAGAGGTGGGAAAAACACAAGAACGTAACTTACAAAAGTAAAAGTGAAGAGCCTGAGACCAAAAAACATGTAAAACCGGAATAAAAACTTAGATGGAGTTGGAAAAGAAATAAGACAACTTCTATTTATATGGAAACATTTTGAGGTTTGTGGTGCCAGGGCCTGGATATTTATAGTTTCAAACTGGCACCACAAGGTTTGATGAATTCTACAGGTATTGCTAAATGGAATATAACCAATGTTTATAACCACTATTTTTTTTGTATAAACTCATGTAGCTACTTGCACAAATTAGAAAATGTGAGGAAGATCCTTGTGACATGAAAAGAATTGCAAAAAGCTAATGCTTCACACTTCTCTGAAGCTGCCCACAGTGTGATTAACTGTGCTGCTGGTTTATTCTGGCTGCTGTTTTCTGTCATTGGGGATCCATTATGGTCCCCGACTGTTCATGAAGGTGTTATTGTCTCTGATAAGCCAGCAGCAAGATCACTAATGAGTCTGTGTGCAAATCAGATGCCGTTTCTCCCCGTGGGATGCACTAGCTCAGCCATAGCAGACAACTTAATAATTATTATAAAAACGAACAAGCAGAAAAATGAGAAGCTCTCTGATGTGGAGTCTGAAAAAGAGGCATGCTTTCTTTATGAACTGGTTTGCATTCAAACCACATTAGCATACTACAACATGGCCCGTGAATGCTTTTCTGCACATTTCACACAGACATGGTTACTCCCAAATCCTCAAAGCTAAATGAGTTTCTTTGTAGTGCCAAAACATGACGAACACGATCGTAAGCAAGTTACATGGAAAGTCCAGTTGGCTTATGTAATGCAGGAAAAAGTAGTTCTGTGGTTGTGACTCACACACACACTTTTCTGGGCCTACCTCAGTTGAAAGTTGTGTACTTACAAGTTTTTCCAGGATTAGCACATTACAAGCAGCATTATTTTTGCAGCGTGGATCAAAGCAGATTGTTTTCCACTCTTGTTCTTACAAGTAGCTAAATGTTGTGAAAGATTTAAACCAGTCCTCCAGAGTTGTAAATAATGCATCCTCTTGTTCTGTTTCCTCGATTTTTGACTGTGATAAAAATTTTATTAATACTATCAGATATACTAAGTAAATGTAATTGTCTCATTATCTGTCACTGCAGGTATTCTCTCTGAGACTCCATCATTACTTCTGTACACTGAAGACTGGACATCTAACCTACCAAACAGTGACGGCACCTTACTTCCAGACTGCAATAAGGAACATTCTGGAATCTGCAACCTCTCCTACATCTGGGATGCCACTACTTCCCTGAGAATGAAACCCACACAAAATATCACTGCCACAAACCAGTCAACCAATGCCTTCCTAATCCCAGCTACACCCATGTTGGTGCCCTTATACACTGACTGGAACAGTGCCATGGCGGCCTGGGGCCTGGCATGGGAGGCCCATGTCTACGGTGCAGGCGGAGTCTTTGCGGTGCTAACACTAGCCTCTGCACTCAATCTGCTTTGCTTGCCACTGAGATGTCCATCTGGGTGTGGCTATTTTGCTCTAGTCAGCCTGTTCCTTCTAGCTGCTGCATGCACTAGGTCCTTCTCCCTTCTTTATGATGCCTATGGCCACCAGGATCGCATATCCTCCACAGAGGCCTCGCTCATGCTCTTTGAAGCACCTTTTCCCTGTCTTACTGCAGCTTTCGGTTTGGTTTTTCTTCTCCTCTCAATGCGCTCAAGAATGCAGCTCTCATATTCAGCCTTTCAGAGACCCTGTTTCCTGGCCTGTCTAGTTGTCTTGCACTTTGCTGCTGCATTTGGTCCAGTGACTTTCTTGAACTTCTACCGGCAAACACCCCCTTTGTGCCTCTTTTTGTCGTTGATCTCTCGTGGAGCCTTTGTGGCACTCGCAACATTTCTATCTGCTGCCTATTTTGTTTTCTATATCTATGTTCGGGCTGACTCAAAACACATCTATCATCTAAACAACACATCTCCAACACCAGCTGAACGCTACAACCGCTGCCCATTTGCTGAGAGTCGGGAATGGAACCGTGCAGCTATAACTGTTTGTCTTTCAGCATTGTTTTCTTTAGCTTGTGCAGGACTGCAGTTTTATGCAATGCTTAATGCTATGGGTGTTATTGGTGGAGAGGAGGTCTTCTACCCTTGGCCTTGGTGGGCTTTCCAGTTTAGCTGTAGACTGTGTGAACTTGGGGTCTGTCTCACCTTAGCTTTAGTGGTTGCTCAACCTGTTTTTTGTTCCGACCAGCTTCCAGCAGCTGGAAGTTGTTGGACTGAACTCCTGGCATCCAAGTCCCCCATCCTGCCTGGGACCTACCAGTGGACACTCAGCCAGCAGGAGAAGCTTGCTATTGTTGACACTGTTGGACTTGGTGAGACAGAAAGCCTTCCACTTTATACTCTGATGGATGAGAGGCTTGGAAGCAGCCTGAATGGCTTGGACCTCCTCTACCACAGCAACCGGGCCTTGGTATATCGAGATCTCGACTTAGACTTATTGGGTTCAGAAAAACCTGAGGACAGGGGAGGCGGGGGAGGCAGAGAGCCCTCAGGTAGATCTTCATTTTCAAGCGACTCTACTGCCGACCTGCGACCCCCTTCACCAATCAACTTGCGCCGTAGCATAGACGAAGCACTCTTCAGTGAAGCATTGTTTCCCATGAGCCTCTTCAGTCCTGTTAGACCTATTCGCTGCAGTGAGACATCTGTAAACAACCACTGGACACTTCCAAGCAATGGCCCCTGTGATCCTCTCTCCACCGACTCCAGTCTTTATCGAACCTCATCCTGCCTTGAAATGGCCTCTCAGCTAGAGTTTTCTGCCAGCCAGTCTCAAGGTGTAGCCACAGAAGGAGCTCCAACATCTCCCTCCACGGGCTCATCCTCCAGCAATTCATCAGCTGACCTTTGGAGAAGCAGTTCCTCATCCTGCTATCTGTACCGTGCCTCTCTTGCTGGCTCCTCTCTTGTTCTTTGCCCAGATTCAGAGAGACATACAAGGCAGCTTCCACAGGAAGGCTCAAATGTGGCCTCCCATAATCCACAAAGACACTACCAAGCTCTGGGAGCTACCTCACAGGAAAGCCTGAACCTGTCAACTGAGACAGATCGATCTGTGCAGCAGGAATTCATTACAGTTTGCAGACAAATGGATTCTTTAAGCATCTGCAGTGAGACTATAGATTTATAAAAACAGACTCTTATTAAGAGGGACCTGAAATGAGTGTCTGCTTTGTGCAGCAAGATGATTGGAATTTTAAATGGTATTTGATAGTGCATGTCAGCTTTACGTACTTCTTAAACACTATAGCTGCAAAAATGTTTCAGGAGGTTTGATAAGACTTTGTAAGGATTTAGTGAATGTTCCTGTGAGTCTAAGTGCCAAGACTGTCAAAAGCCAAGAGACTGTCTGTAAATTTTACATGTCTTATAAAAGCAGATGATGCTAGTTAAATTAAGAGTTACTTTTATTAAGTGGTGACATAATAAGGAGGTATTTGTACAAATGTTTTTATGGCATTCCAACATTCCAATAGGTTGTACTGTGACAAATATAAGCTCTTACCTGCTACTGTTGTAATAACCTACATAAGTTTAGTTATTATAACAAATACTTAGTCTGGATGTTTTTTTTTTCCAAATGCAAACGTCTCATATCTACATATTTCTCTGAGGTATGGTGCAGCATTGCCCTCTGCTGGCTTATGAACAGCATATTTACCATCTGTTTCAATACAGTGTTGTAAGAGTGCGTTGGTCCCTTACAGATTTCATCAGCTTTTGCTTTTTTGCCACACATAAATGTTTCAAATAATCAAACACATTTTAATGATAGGTAAAGATAAAATACAAATATAAAATTCACTATTGAAATGAGATAATAAAAAAAAGAAAAAAGAAAAAGAAAGAAAAAAGCTCTCCAAACCAATCTGGCCCTGTGTGAAAAAGTAGTTGAACCGTAAACCTTATAGTTGTGACAACCTTGGTTGCAATAAATTCCATTAAGAGCTTGGAACAACTAGCATAAAGTTAAGACTTTGACTATTCCATTCTTATAGCTTCACTTTATTTTATTTTTTTTTTTCTTTTGAGCAACTTTAATTCAAAATTGCTAGGTAACAGGATGCAGCAAGGTGATTAGAGTTTCTTGGGGGTCTTGCCAAAATGTCACTTCCTTTTACACATACATAAAATCATTGCAGGATATACTGTATGCTAAGAATTTAAAAGAAATTGCGAGAACTCACAGATATCTGTTTAATCACTTGGAGAGATTGATGCTGCTGTTCTTTCTTCTGGTTAAGGGAGGCAGAAAATACAAAGTCCAGCATTTCACTAGAGTTGGAAGTCGACTCCCCCCTTGTTGTAGATCAGTGTTTCCCAACCCTGGTCCTGAAGGCACACTGCCCTGCATGTTTTAGAAATGTCCCTGCTTTAATGCACCTCATTCAGCTGACTGCAGTTCAGCAAAGACCTGCTAATTGAAATCACCTGTGCTGAAGCAAGGAAACGCCTAATAGGGCAGTGTGCCTTCAGGACCAGGGTTGGGAAACACTGTTGCAGCTGGTGCTGGAAGTGGGTCATGACTGAACTGAAATGAGAAACAAAAAACACGGCATGCTGCAAAGACTATAAAACTATACCGTATAATCAGTTACAATTGAGGATATCAAACTTACAGCCCACTGGAATTGAAGATGCAATCTTCCGTCCTTCAATGTTAGTGCATGTAACTTGCAGCAATCCTAAGGAGGTAACAGAAAACAGTACTTACCACACGTGCTAGTTTCTGTTGGTGGGAGGGGGGTGGATTAACACTAATAGGTATTTTTACGTTGAACATCCGCTCTCACTATTTTTGATAAGTCACAGCTGCGCCAGTTGAGGGTCCGAGAAATAGGGCCCCTTCAGGGAGTTCTGCGCATGTTGACCACTGTGGTTGGAAACACGGCTCATGGTCGCGGCTCCGTGGCCATTCGAAGTTGGTCAGCCCTCGGGAACCAACTTTAAGCCAGTCTTGCGGGACCCCTGTGTGGGGACCTCTGGTTTTACCAGCCTGCAGGTTAGTTTTAATTTGAAGGTGGATTACTATCTTAGCCCATGTTCGGCTAAGATAGTAGCTCAGTCTGCTGATGTTGGCTCAGTAAAATTGATCAAAATGCCCATTTCCTCAGACAGAAATCAGAAAGAGGTCTGGGTAATATACAATGAATCAGGAATTGTGTTAACAGCTTATTCATGTTCTAACACAGATCGGTTTTGATAGCTGGTTTCCTTTACTAAATTAAAGTTTGATTACTGGGTTCAGTTCGCTCTGGTTGTCTTTGTCAGAAATATTTTTGTTTGATTAACCAAAACATTTCTGTGTGACAAAAAAAAAAATGGAGATCTGTACTTTTTCACAGCACTGTACAATCTGACTGGCATTTTAATTTAAGTTGAAATAAAGTGTTAAATATTTGTCTTTTTCTTAATTAAACATAAATCCGATTGAAAAGAAAAGAAAGAAAGACAGGAGCTCATGCACAGTATTGTATTTATTTATTTTAACATATTAAAAACAGCAAAAGCAACTTTCCATTTATGAGTGTTTTTACTGTAAACATATCCTAAAGTGATCTTCCTCAAAATCCCCTGCAGGACAATAACTGAAGATTTCCCCCATCAGTTTACAAAAAAAGACAGAACGTTTGGTTTTTGGTTGCAAAATGTGTCACTCTGTCAACAATCGCTGAAAACTGAAATTCAAACAGAGGAGAAACATTAATGAAATGTCAGTTGTGCTTTGTGGATGGACTAACAGGACCCAGTACTTCACAATTAAGACATTCTGGACAGCTGAATGACCTGTTTTAAATAGGAAATCTGGACATATAAACAGCAGTTTCTTCAAACTTATTGTAGGCATTTGTTTTCTTCAGTCATAGTCGTACATTTTTCTTGAAAGTCATTGTAGCTGCAAGCACTGTTAGTTCACCTTGTGAGGGATGGAGAAACTTCACTGGGTTAGAGAGAAAAAAAAAAAAAAGTATGGTAAAAGTATGGCAAGGATATCCATTTTGAACAACTTCTAACTCCAACATCAACTGAACGACGAACAAAGATACTCAAATAAAACGAGGCAAGAACGTGTCGCTATTCACTGAGCCGACACGTGTCCATCTCTATTTCAAGGCATACCTCTGGTGAACAGATAAAAACGCAACAATCCACGCCTGACGGGAAAGAAACAGATGAGCTAACTGCCGCACCAGTTTTGGTATTAAGGTTTAAAAATAAAAAATAAAAAGAAGTATAGATACTTGGCAGTATGTTTGCGATCTAAGCAGAATATAAACACAGCCACGCTTGGCTCAGTGAAAAAAAAACAAAAAAACATGCATTATCAAAAACCTTCCAGCTGAAATCAAAGTCGCCAGGACTCTACAGGTTTAATATAAAGAGTTTTTCTCTGAAAAAAATATTCAGATTATGACCAAGGAAATAGTCACTTTGACTAAGTGTTTATGAATGACCCATTATACATCCTAAACAAAACTAATGTTCATTAGCTTTTGGTGCCCTCCATATTAAATATACCAACAACACTGATATTGGGCACTGGTTATTTGGCTCAGAATGATTGAATTTCCAAAGAGGAAAAAAAAAAAAACAGAGGCTCCCACCGCAGATCTGCCCACTATTCTGATTCGACAAAAGTCTCAATTGTAAGAACGCACTATACACCAAGTAAATAACGTGCTGTAACACGAGCAGCAGACATCTGCAATGACCTAAAATTATTACTCGGAAAGGTTTGCCGTTCCAGACTGGCACGGTGCACAAAGAGAGACGTGTCGTCTTGTGTTGTTGAAAGGGGGTGGGTTAAGCTTCAGGTGGCGCGTTTGCTGGTAGGCGTGGGACCCAAAACGAGCCACAAAAAGATGCTGCTGATCTGCACCACGGCAGGACAAGTACAACACAGCGTGCCTTTAGTCCATCCCGACTTTACTGTAACCTCACACAACCTGGAATTCACACTGCTGTTTCTCTCACGACTATCAGCCTCACGCACACGAACCTGGTGTAGAGCTGCACACTCACGAACCAAACAAACAAAAAAGACTAACAATAACCCTGATGCGCCACTTCTTAAGAGCAAAGTCTGAGGTGTTCAGAGAGTCGGTGTAGGTTTGAAGATTCTCCATTTGCTACGATGCCGTCCTCTACTCCAAATCAGCCGTTTGTGATAAGTGAGCGAGTGGGCTTAACGCAGAGGAAGCAGAGAGGGTGTAGTTGCGGGTTTTGGCAGAAGTTTTTAAAACATTTGGTCACTGTCAGATTGGATCTCCTTCACTCTTCCTTAAATTCCATTCAGTAAAGTCGCTTCTCATAACTGTGGAGGCAAAGAAACAAAAAGATCAGCATTTAGTCTGTCGGATGTCATTCAGCTTAAAGCCAGACTTCAGAAATGTGCTTGGCATAAAATGTCAATTTGAAGCCTTGCTGTGAGCAGAATCATAGCCCAGGGAAGAATGTTACAAACTCATTGAGCTTCTGGCTTCATGAATTTGTGTTTCAGAAAAATATGCCTCTTTAACAAACAATTTGATGTTATGTCACTGTGGTCCATCTTATACAACTGCTGATGTACCATAGAGAGCAAATTTCCAGACCTTTGGATTTTCTCTTCGATATAGAAACCTTCAAGAGGTTGAAGAGCTAAAGAACATAATTCTAGATATTTAATATATTTTGGTTTCTTTTTTTTGAAATTAAATTTGATTTGTGACTTGTTTAAAAATTGCTTTTGAAGAAGAGAATTCAGTTACATTTTTGTTTTATACTAGAATTACACCTTTTTTTTAAAGTTACTTACGAGTGTAGTCCATGAACGCCTCCCTCAACCTGTGCGGACATAGTTCGCTTCTCAAACTTCAGTTCCCCAGAGTACATCATAGAACTAAAAAAAAAAAAAAAGTAATTATTTTAATGTAGTATACATAAATGTTACACGCGTGCTCCAAGTAAAACAGAAACCCCACCGGAGGACGGACAGGCTCTTTGCTCCGATGTCCTGGCAGCCATGTTGGATTCCAGCTATGAGGTACGGTACAAACTTATGGATGGAGCCTTTGTCCTGGACTGAGCCCGACACGCCCTGAGCGACCTTCACCTTGTCACCCTCACTGAAGAGAAAACATCACGCACTTAAGACACACTTCACCCAAATACAACATTTGTGTTTAAGACTTTTTAGCTCCCACACACCTAAAGTAGCGCTTCTGGCTGCTGGTGCTTTTCTCCATCGCATCCAGAGATCCCATACCCCGATATTTCTTCAGTCGCACGCCGTCTGAGAAGAAGTACTCTCCAGGAGCCTCGGTGGTCGCAGCTAGCAGGGAGCCCATCATAACTGTTGAACAAGTTTCACACATGGTATGATAACAGATATTTAAACGGTGGTATGAAATAGCTAGAAATTGGACGGGGGCTGTTTCTCGTGGTAAACATTTGGGCCTCACCAGTCGATGCTCCCAGAGACAGAGCCTTCACCACGTGGCCCACAGTCTGAATACCGCCATCCGCAATCACCGGCACGCCAAAACGTCTCGCGTACTCTGCTACTTTATACACAGAGGTTCCCTGAGGACGCCCACAGGCCATCACTAAAAGGAATTAAGAAAAATAAATAAATACAGGTGATGCAAAGCAGGAGAGCCTTCTGTAGTGGACCTGCAGTCCCATAGCTTTGCAAGTGATGAGCAGACTGCACATTTTTCTGGTTTGCCATCAGTTGTCAAGTACCTTCCTGCGTGATGCAAATGGAGCCACAACCCATCCCAACCCTCAGAGCATCCACACCAGCATCAATCAGATTCTTGGCCTGGGCTGCTGTGACCACTGTAGGAAAAAAAAAAAAAAAAAAGTTTAAATAAAACAGCAGCAATTCTACCCTTGCAACATTTTGTAAGACAGTCCCAAGAACTGTTAGCAGTGGTTTGATTTTAACCTTTAACCCAGATACTCAGCTATTTCCAATTGCAACAAACTCACCGTTTCCTCCCACAACTTGTAGTTCAGGATGCTTTTGTTTAATGTAGCTGATCATGTTGATCTGATACACTGAGTTGCCCTGTGAAGAATCCTGGAAATACAGAAACATTTTTTGTTTTAGGTAAAAGTATGCCACACTTCAGAAAGTCCTGAATAAAATATGAACAAATTATGTGTGGGCTTTACATTACAATTGTGATTGCATTATGGCTTAAATTTTCAGAGTTCTTGGTCTTTTCTTAAAAATAAATATAAAAGTTTATTATGAATCCTTAACAGATCATTCTAGTATGGTTAGGTTTTAAATATAGGACCTATGAAAACTACAGACTGGACAGAAAGCAGAAAGGAAATATTAATGTGAATGTTTTAACAGAAGATCAATATTAGAAAAATACAGCATAAAGATTTTACTTTAAAGGTCTTAGAAGTATTTCTTACTGTAGAGCTGCAGTTTATAGTCAGAATCTGCTACGGTTTGTAATGTATTTATCCAGCACAATTCTTCAAAAGCTCACGGAGTAAAGCAGTGGTCAGCACTGTGGCTTAACTCACTGGAGGGATGACAAACTAAAATTCTCCTAACAGCAACTTCATGTCCTGGCATGAACACACTGCTGCAGGTCATGCTGATTTATCTTCCAACAGGCCTGCTTCTCAATCACTGCTAAAAAAGGACACCTTTCCCCTAAAATAATAATCACAAAACACACACATATAACACCTACCAGCACAACCACATCAACCCCAGCCTGCACCAGTAGGTCCAGTCTGTATTTGTCATCCTCCCGGGTGCCGATGGCGGCACCGCAGAGAAGCTGTTTGCGTGAATCTTTTGATGCTAGCGGGTAGTCTCTGTTCTTCTTCAGATCTGTCCTGGCGATAATGGCCACTAGCTCGTCATTATCATTCACAATGGGAAGCTTGCCTGAAATAAGAGTGTCGAAGTGAGCTTAGGAAACATCACAGGGAACTCTGCTTTAACACGCCAATGTTTACCTTTTTTGCTCCTCTGTAAAATATCATTGGCTTCTTTGAGCGTAACGCCAGCTGGAGCTACCACCAAGTCCTCTCTTTTCGTCATAGCCTGGAAGATTACAAGCATGATTACGGTAACAAAACAAAATCAATGTGTGAAAAACTCCCAGAAATGTAAAGTAGCACACCTCCTCCAGAGGTTTGCCATGGTCCTTCTCAGAGAGGAAGTCAATATCTCTGGAGGTGACGATCCCAACCAGCTTGCTGCCCATTTTTCCTGTCTCTGTGATGGGAATTCCAGAGAAACCGTGTCTTACTTTGGCCTCAAACACATCTCCGATCGTGTGATGCGGACTCATTACGACCGGGTCCGTGATAAAGCCCTGTTCGAACCTCTGGAAAGGAGCATAAATGTAAACAAAACCATGAATCGTTTTGTGACCAAAGTGGGTTTTTGTTTGTGAGTAAAGCAGCAGACTTAGCAAAAACAACTCCACACAAGAAAGAAATTGTAACACACCGCACGCAACAAAAAAAGGGAAAACAAACACAGCAATAACAAAAACATGCACCACACACAGAAGGTGAAAGTTACCATATGCTATATAAAAAAAGATAAGGGAAAAAAACATTAGAAAAAGTCAAGAAAGCAGCTTCAGATTAATCATTTGTACTTTATTCCATTTAGGTAAGATTTGACAAAACAGAAACACCACAACAACCTCTGCGGTCAAAATAAAATACAACATGCATGACTAAAAAAATACCCATCAATTACAGGGAACATGACAGAAGCGGAAATTGTTCCTTTACCTTGACCTTCCGGACCTCATTGGCTTGGAATTCAGGTGTGCAGTTATGATGAATGAACCCCATGCCTCCCATTAGCTAGCAAATTAGCAAGGAAAAAACCACATTTATAATAAAAAGCTGTACGCTTAGATAAAAAAAATAAAAGCGAATTCTGCATTTACTTACCGCCATAGCAATTGCCATGGCTGACTCTGTGACGGTGTCCATGGGCGACGAGATAAGAGGGGTTTTCAGAGTGATCTTCTTGGTGAGTGCTGATGTCAGGTCCTGTAAAAGTTAAAACAGATTGCACACTTCATCCAGCAGGGGGCGTAATACACTGTCACAATTTTTAGATAATGCTGATTAAAGTGAAAAGAAAAGACCCAAAGTGTCTCAGTTTGGCTTTACTCTGCGATTTAAAATGGCTGAACATCAAATCCAGTAAATTGTGCTCTGGCTCGTCGCTATTTTCCCTAAACAACAGAATTTACCTTCACTTATCATCCACTCCCACAAGAACCAGCATTTTTGGGATTTTTTTTTTTTTTTTAACACTTGTGAATGAAAAAAAATAAAACAGAAGCAGCATTCCTCGCATGGGAAACCAGCAAATCAGTCCAACACGTCTCAGATTTGCTCTCTATCTCACATAGACGTAAACTGTGGAGGCAGATCGCCGTGTTTCTCAGGAGTTCACAGTGAAGGCAAAAAGTGTAGCATCGTATTCCGAGTTTGCTCAATGGGAAGCTTTGAGTCAGAGAGGGAAGTCAAAAACCTCACAAATTTAATCAAATATTGCACAACGGCATTAAACTTCAAACCAACAAGTTCTTAATAAGACTGAAGGGTGTTACGGCTAGTATTTCCTATCATGACTTTCCATGTTTGTTGTGATCAGAAATATTTCTTTAAACTTGTTTCTTTAAAACAGCAGCAGCAAACACCTGTCAAGTATTAAAAAAAAACAGGACAACTAAAAAAAAGTTGAAGGTTTTTTTTTTTTTTTAAATTGATTCCTTTTTTAAAATAACTTGGTACTCCTAGCTAGCGTATTTGCATGAATGCTAACTTGTCAATGCTTACACCAGACTGTCAGACCGCCAACCAAATAGGCCGTTTCCATGTTTCAATTATTAAACAACGTCAAACTGAGCCCATTAAACTGGTCAGTTGTAAACAACAGCTCTGGTGTGCTGAAGAAATCGCAGAGAGATTATAGATCAATTAAACTAAAACCCTTAGAAATGGATGGAGCAGAAGAGGGCGGTTTCATTTCCTGCCAAGCCCAGAGATTAACTCATCTGTTGATAGACGGCTGAGCCACTGACCAGACGTGAACATGAACATGAGGGGTGTGGGTGCAGCCGGTGTCTAACCACACTAAGCAAAACCAGCAAGTCAGAAAAAGAGCAGCTCTCGTGTCAGTAAGAAGTGGAAAATGCCACGACTTCTGTAAACAACTGGATATAGAAAATGAGGCTGTGATGCACAGTGGAAGATTTTACGCGTAGCTCTGCTCTCTTTTCATTTAAGAAGATCTTTTCCAAACGTCTTCATCATGAGGGAGTAAAGCGACAACTAGAAAGTTCTAGCTCACAAAAAAAAAAAACAACCTAAAGGCTGAAATAGGACTCACCACTTCATCAGAGGTAAAGTCAATGAAGCCAGGCAAAATCAGGAAGTCACTGAAAGACAAAGAAGAAATCAGAAATTAAAGAGAAAAAAATGGTAAAATAAAGAATCATCATTGAAATCTCAATACATAATCTTAATCAGTCTTAATCAGGAACTCCAGATTAAGACTTCACTTAATATGAGCCGACAGAACAACATAAACCGTTTTTAGACCAAACTGAGGACTTGAATTACATCTAATAGTTACAAGTTGCCTCTTTATGTTTTCCAGAAGAAAAACATGGCTGAGAACAGACACTAAGGACAGCAGGGTATGCAATGTACCTGCTAAAAAGCTAGAGTTGACCTCTTTGTGTTAAGTAAACACTACAGGAACTAGAATGAAATAATTCTGAGGAGAAAAAGCTAGACAGAAATAGTGTGTTTTCCCTCCCCTTCAGGCAGTCTGTGGGTACTTAGTGGTTTTTGCAGATGGGTGTGAGACCATGCAGTAGACGAATGGAACGGCACAGGACTAAATGGGAGCTTTGCATTTTTAAAACGAATGTCAGACGAGGAGTACATAGTAGGAATAGATCCAAACTGAGGAAAGATGAGCACTATTGGTGTACGTGAAGAGTGCAGGAGAGTGGAATGTGAGGGATGACTTTTAATCTATTTTGCTTCAGCGTGGGAGGAGACCAGAAGTCAAAAATAGCTTCCCTGAATGGGACACTAAAAGGCAGGAGTATGAAAGGTCCACATCTGTTAGCATTTAGCTGAAGCCTCAGACCTCAGCAGCATCACAGTCTGAACTGACTCAGAAGCAAACAGGCTCCGATTCTGAAAGGAAACAAGAGCCTGTGGCCTTATTGTGGTTTTCATTTGAATGTTAAATATAGGAAAATCAAGGATGCTAAGTGGGATTGTTTGAAGATAAAAAAACAAAACAAAAGTCACTTTGCTCACTTTCTCTCATCGTTAGCATTCAAGGGATCTCGCATTTTTGCATAGAAACAATCAAAATAAATTAAATAAATCTAAAAAGCATTCTTAAAATCCAGCATCAAATTAAAACCAAATTACATTTCAAATCTATAAATGGTATGCATAGACACCCATTACTTGGGTGTGAAAAAGAATGGTATTTTGCATGCCAATCATGTTTCTGAAACAATACTGTCTGGCTGAATGTTTTTGTACAACCATAAATTATGGTGGGTGCTTTAATTTTTGTATTATTCTTTGATTTTTTTTTTTTAAACCCATTGACCTTTTCCAATCATTCTCACGTAACAAACTTCAAATTTACATTTATTTCATTGCAATTTCATGTTAAAGACCAAGCAGTCTGTAAAGAGGAAGGAAAGTGAGCCTGTAGTGGGTTCTCTTCTATCTCCATCTTTAGAGTTGTTGTCCTGATGGAAAGTGTTAGGTACTGTAATTTAATCCCGGTCATGGTGCCACTTTCGCTTTTTCACCGATTAATCTCTCGACATTAGAAAGGTAGTCAATATTCTTGTTTCCGCCTATTACACAAATAACACCTGGGCTTAACCGTGTCAATCAGTCTGAAGTATTTAACATGCAGGTGCACATATCCGAAAGCACAGACTGACATCTGAAGTGTAATTTTGGCACAATGATACAGGAAGTTTCTACTGTCACCAACAATGAGTTCCTGTGTGATCTTCCTTGTTAGATTTTTCACGAGTATAGAAAAATAAAAAGTGATTTTACACATCACATTTTTTTATTATTATTTTGTATCGAGAAAAAAAAAATGTTGAATTTCAACCGGTGCTACAATTACCACTGGTTTTTAGGCAAAAATAAAAAATAAAACAAAAAGACAATGAAACCTTTAAGTTACATAATGCCCATTCAGGAAGCTATAAGTAAAAGGTTTCACATAAACAGGAATGTCGTCTTAATGCTAAGCAGCAGCGAAGCAGAAACAGAACTAGGGCAGAAATTTTGAGATTTTCAGCTAATAATTAAAAGTTTTTTAGAGGACAGCTGTAAAGGGAGTCCGAGCATGAGTAACAGCTGAAAATCCATTTAAAAGGTTGGGGATTTATGTGAGTGGAAAGAAACTGCGCATGCATCTCAGTTTCAGAATCTTTTTGTTCCACAACAAAAAGATGGATGGCTTTATGTTTTGCCATTTCTATACAGATGAAACATGAGGTTTACATACACTGCAGAAAAGAAACAACTTTTCTTCCTCTCTTGCTGTGATACTGAATTGTTCTTGTGATAAGCAGAATTATTTCTACTTGTTTAATGCCAGGATAATAAAAAAAAAAAAAAATTTTAAAGTGAAGTCTTTCTGAGGTTTTTAAGTCCATTTGAGTTCAACTCTTATTTATTTCTCTGTCGGAAAAGAAACCGATCCACTTGATAAACCAAATTAAAAACCTCAACTTTTTTGTCTGGCATTTAGCAATTAAAAATAATTTTGGCAATCCTAACTGCCTGATTTAACACTGATGAACAAAAACAAAAAGAAAAAAAAAAAAACAGGTTATGTGTCTTTTAATACAGTGTATGTAAACTTATAGGCTTCAACTATGAATTTAAGTTTCAATCCATGGCTAGCTGATCCATAAAGCATGTACCACCAATATGGTAAGAGAAAAGCAAGAAAGGGTGAGGCAGCGGTGCTTAATTAGACCCTCTGACAGAGCAAAAAATGTGCAAGAAATAGCATAAAGTGTTAGTCATGCATTCTGTGTTTACAAGAGAGGTCAAGCACTTTACTGATCTGTTTAGGTAAATAACAATAACAAGCTTTATGCTGACTGGAGCAAAAAATTTTTCCCCCATAACCGGGATCAAGTTGAGCATTCAAGTAGGGCTGTTGTAAACGAATATTTTAGCAATCGAGTAATCTATCTGTTATTCTTATGATTAATTGGGTAATCGGATTAAAAAAAAGACAAAATAAAACATTGGCAAATCTAACATAACAGCAGTGTTACTATCGCATATCAACATCAGTCCAGTTTTTCACATTTGAGCTTCTCTAACAGTTACTTTTCTGTAGTTTATAAATTAACCTGTAACAATAATAGCTCACTATGTTAACTTGAAGAAAAGTTATACAAAAATCTGAAATTAATTCAATGTAATAATAAAGAGGCAGGCTCACAAATAGC
>CAEGAE010021885.1:0-26461 GCA_903067095.1 Girardinus metallicus | reverse complement strand
TAAAAACAAACCAAGTGCTTAAAAAAAACAAATCACCCAGCTGTTTTTTGGTAATAAGTTAATATTTTTTAGTGTCTGGAAAATGAGTCATATCAAGAGCCTCCTGATTAAGTCAAATTCAATGGGCACTCTCTCATTACTTAGCAACCTAAGCCAAGCCCAGCCCGTTACCTAGCAACCCAAGTAGAATACTAGAATATTTGGTAACCTGGCTTTACTGCTCTTAGCGCTGTACAATGGCTACTGGAAAAGACAAGAGGTTTGTTTTTGTTGACTGCCATTTAGAAACCACTTGCTGCATTCTAGTTGGTTGTGCAGGAGGCTCTACTAATGCTTTTCAAAGATGTACGGTTGTATAATTACGCATCTGTTTGCAGCCATTTTCACATGTGAGTGTAAACATTGCGTTGGGGGGTGTGGCCAGCGGCTGCTTATTTGGATTTAAAGCGACAAGAGGCCTAAAACGGCTCATACAGGCAGAACTGAGTAAACTAAAATCTGATTATCTAGGAATAATTTTGTGTGAAAAATGTAATAAACATGCTTTATAAAGCCCATAGACCTATCCTAACCTGACCAAACATGCCAGATCTCTGCTTCGGTTACTAGGTGAAGGGCTGGGCTCAACTCGGGTTGCTAGGCAACGGAGCAGTGTCAGGAGGTTTTTGAAATGGCTAATTTTCCAAAAAACAATAACTTATTGCCAAAATTGGATGGGTGTTTTTAGAAGCAGCAGAAACCCAAATGCAATTACAAAAACGTTTAAAATGTTTTTGTATTATAGATCCCTTTAAAAACAAACAAAAGTCCATCGTTTAACAATTCGACTCGGCCTCACCATATATGATGCAAATATCAGAACCCTTTTATGTCTCCCACACGGCCACCGGGGGTCACTGAGCAGGTTGGGGTCATAATCCCCGACCTCCTCTATGTCTGCAACACAGAATCCAGAGAACCATTAGAGCTGGGGGGAAAGTGTGTGTGTGCGAGTGTGTGTGTGTGTAAGCCTGGAGTCATACTTGGGTCTTGCGGTGTGCCGCTGTTCGGACGAGCAGGGGTGAAGCCTTTTTGCCCGTTGCCACGGAAACGACACTGAGGGGTCTGAGTTGTGCAGCTCTCCAACACGCTGCTGCTCTTCTGCCTCACCAAGGCGTTGGTCGGGAACAGAAACTGAGCGTACGACACCGTCTGAAAACGAGGAATCGTACCGCTGATTTTTTTTTTTTTTTGGTTACTGTAATTACTAAGCTAAATCTTTTATAAGGATTTTAAAAAAACAAGAATTGGATGATAAATGCTGAATTTTTTATGGATTTTCTCCAATTCACAATATACAGCTCAGATGTTTACATACAGCTGGGGGCCGCAGCGAATGGTTATTTTAGTAATCAATTATTCTGACTATTAATCAGGAAATGTGACAAAAAAAAGACATTCTGCAGATTTTTCACTGAATTTCTAAAGCTTATTTTACAGAATACAAAAATGTGGGATGGATGGAAAGATGGATGGATGAATAAGTGGTTGGATGAACAGATGGATGGATGATTTGCAGATATATGGCTGGCTGAATGGATAGCTGGATGCATGATTGGTTGGTTGGATGTACAGTTGGATGACGGATGGATGGTTGGATGTACAGTTGGATGGTTATATGAATGGTTGGTTGGTTGGATGGCTGTACGTTTGGTTGGTTGGATGTACGGTTGGATGGTTGTACGTTTGGTTGGTTGGTGTACGGTTGGATGGTTGTACGTTTGGCTGGTTGGATGTACGGTTGGCTGGTTGTATGGTTGGCTGGTTGGATGTACGGTTGGATGGATGTACGGTTGGCTGGTTGTATGGTTGGCTGGTTGGATGTACGGTTGGATGGTTGTACGTTTGGCTGGTTGGGTGTACGGTTGGATGGTTGTACGTTTGGCTGGTTGGATGTACGGTTGGCTGGTTATATGGTTGGCTGGTTGGATGTACGGCTGGATGGTTGTACGGTTGGCTGGTTGGATGTACGGTTGGCTGGTTGTACGTTTGGCTGGTTGTACGGTTGGTTGGTTGTACGGTTGGTTGGTGGTACGATTGGTTGTACGGTTGGACGGTTGTACGATTGGATGTACGATTGGTTGGTTGTACGGTTGGTTATACGATGATTGGTTGTACGATTGATTGGATAAAAAATAAATATTCTGTCATTAGTTTCTTAATATTATTGATTAGATGGGCTCTTTTACTGGGTTTGGTTTCTTTGAATAGCACCAACGGTTGTGTTTTGATTATTTTTGGTTGGTGGTACGATTGGTTGTACGGTTGGTTGGTGGTACGATTGGTTGTACGATTGGTTGGTTATACGGTTGGATGATTGGATGTACGGTTGGATGCTTACCTTCCCTGTGGCGCCCAGCTCTACTCCTTCCAGCGACGGCAGCAGATCAGCAGCCACCACAGAGGACAGCCTCTGTCTCTGAGCGTCCAGCTTCGGGTCACTGTTCACAAACACACAAACATTTCTACGTAATTCTCGGCGCCAACCCGGCTCTCCTCTGAGAATGACGTGGGTCAGACGGGTGGGTGATGAGAACATAAAAGTGAAGGTGGGTGGTGTTGCTCCTTGCTGGGAGGGGAGGAGGTAGCTGCGTTCTTAGTACCTGAGGTGAGCTCTCTCTCCATAGGGCAGCACTGAGAAAGCAGCATAAAGCGACCGCTTGGTACAAATCAGCATGATCCTGCAGGACACAGCGTGAACAGGCAGACAGAACAGATGGAGTGTCAGTCTACAGACAGCAGCGACAGGAACCGCCAGGATACACACCACGGACATCAGCTGCAGTGACCAGGGATGGGCAATCATCCTGAGAGGCCATGGGAATTTAAATTTATATGCAAAACATGAAAACTAAACATTACTGAGATCAATACTAATCAAATTTAAAGTTTTTCTCAGTTAGAGCACAAACCAATAGCAATATCCAAACCCTTACATGACTCTATGGGCTGCAGTCACAACCATTAATCAGATTAATCGTGATTAATCTTTTATTGAAATAATCAACAACTAATTTAGTAATCAATTAATCGTTAATTTGATTGTACAGACTCAAAAAAATAATTTGCTCACAGAACAACATATTCAGAGCAGTAATTAAACCTAAACTGTACAAAAAATATACAAATTTAGCATTTAAGATAAAAAAAAACAATCTGTAAATATGTTTGAATGAAAATGTCTCTGGTAGCAAAGTTTTAGCTGGGAATGCTCGATATATCAGCACTAACATCGGTATCGAATGACAGTAGTCATTTTTAGTATAGTATTGGCCCAATAAATGAAACTGGGCTGATATTAACATCCAATATTGATTTCCATCTTGTTGCCGTCTGTTTCTGGTAATTTAATTTTTTACCACAGGTGTCAAAAAGGTAGAGAAATATATATAATACCAGAAAGTATTGATTATCGGCCATAACACAGTTCTGATAAGTATCGATATTGGCCCAAATTTTCATGTGAGTGCATTTCTAGTTTTAGCTTCACAGTTTTATTTATTTCTTGAATAAACGTTTTTTTTTTGTTAATGTCATTTTTACTTGTTTTGACAGAACTGTGTGTAATGTGTTTGTATGGTGAGGCGTTTTGTTTTTTCTGCTTGCTTATTTAAAATTTAGCTATTGTGCCAATTCCTGCATAACTCCGCTGCCATGAATTTCAGTAATGTTGATTAATCTCTATTAAAGCACCTTCTGCTATGAAATAATTCAAAATACAATCACCAGATTAGTCCTAAATGGAATTGATGTTTACTCTGAGTTTTTCACATTTTGATGCTTCCTTTGCTACAAATAAATCAAGTGTTCACTAAAGGAATCACATATTACTGCATGTTAGGCAATAAAATGTTTATTTTCTTATTTAAAAAGTTAATTGAATTATGTGTTTTTTGCAGTTTTTAATATATTTCTAATATTGTATCAAAAAGTCTGCAGATTATGGCGATTTTTTAAAATCCGATTAATCGATTAATTGTCGGAACAATTGATAACTTAAATACTTGCAGCCGTAGTCGCAACCCAATCAAAAAAACCACCAAAATAGACTTTAAATTAGCATTTATCATCAGTATTATCACAATAAATAAATGTTTTGTTGGACTTTTGGTCCATATCGCCCATCCCTAGCAGTGACACAGAAATAAGTCACAGAGCCACATGTAGAGACGGTCACTAGTGAAGCTACACGGCTGTGAAAAACCACTGAAAGCAACGACATCCGGCTCATCTTCACCACCACAGTCTTCAGAAAGCGCCAAACACCAACCAGCCTTGGTTAGATATTCAGAATGTCTTAGGCAGGTCAACTGAAGTCAAGTCGCTCTCTTAAAGTGCTGTTTTATTCATTTTTTTTTTATTTATTTATGCATGTTAATAATTTACTTTTTCACAGAAACGTGGAGCATGAGTTATATATATTTTTTTCCCACCATTTATGGAGGACTTTCTGTGGGAAAGTGTCTCTGTGTTGAATCCTTGTGTGTCCAAATTTCTAACATAAAATCCATGAATTTCACCATAAAGTCTATTGGTAATTATTTAAAACATTAAAAAAAACAACAACATTATAAGCTGCACAAAGGTAAAGTCAACCTCTCAATGCAAAGAGTTTAATTTAACTATAAAAGCAGCTGTATTTTAACAGAGAAGCACTCTGCTAATTTTATTGTTTTTTTTTTGTAACATAAAGGCAAAGCGTTTTATTTTGGTTAGATTTATTTGAATCAGAGAAGCAAACGTTTTACTGCAAGATGTTTGTCTTACCAGACGAAACTGAAAAAGAAAAAATGTGCAGAAACTTTCTGTTTCACATGCACGAATTTCAAACTTTTGTTTGCCATCAGCCAAATTTAGAACAGACACCAGATAATCATAATTAAAAAAAACAAAAAAAAACAAAATACATTTTCCAAATATGTACTTTTTTATACATTACAGTGTGCGTATTGTTTTGTAGTATTTATTCACTGTTAATTATAAAAAATATATTTTAGTTTTTTTTATTTTACTGTGTAACGGAGCTGAATGGCAATTCAAAAATTAATATATGTACAGAAGAATCGTGATTTTTGCGCAGATTGGAACAATTCGAGATAGAATATAAATGATATTTATATTTATAATCCGATTCTAGAAATTTGCAGCTCATGATGGGGGAGACTTTGTAAACTTTTATTTGTCTTTCTTTGGTTTAGGCGTTACATGTATGGACAATTAGTCCCTTTTGTTCTGGATGCCGTGAAGCAGGAAGGATCTTTCTCTTACTTTTTTACTTTAGGACGTTTATTGTGATGCGTCACCATGGCAACATGGTATTGTTTTTACAAGCTCAGATAAAACATAAACTATGACAGCAAATTTATCCCTAAATGTATCCAGTTTATCCCAAACCATCTGTTTAATCGAATATATCCCCTACTCCAACATCTCTGAGGCAACAAAATCAAATTAGGTGGATTAGCAGTGAAATATCATCTCTGCTGTCCAGAAATTGAGCTGCTAGCATGTCATGAGACTGCCATGCAGCAAAAGCGGTCTTCAGTTAGAGGACTTTTTAGATTCGCTGCAAGACTGGCTGCTGCTGGAGAGCCTTCCTGTCCACAGCATCACCATCAACGACTCTTTGAAGATGCTTGGATGACATTTAGCTTCCCTTTTGGAATAAATAAAGTATCTTTTAAGTGAATTTTTAGCTGCTGTCTTTGATATGATGTGCAAAACTGATAAAGTGAAGCATTAAAACAAATTAAAACCAATCAGAATTGCTTTTGTTAGTCTGTTAAAAATGGTCTAGAAGTGTTGTTTTTTTTTTTTGTTATATCTTGTATAACTCTCTGAGACTGAATTGATTTGGTAAAGAGACACAGGCTGGAGGCAAATCAGCTGAAACAACACATAAACAAACACACTCTGACTCTATAGAGCTTCTGTATGGAGTAAAATGTGGAAAAACTAGTTCCTCCCAGTCTTTATGACACCACCACAACCAGTAAATGCACAAAACACAGGCTTTAGCTCCTCACAAGGCAACAATGACGTGCACTCTGCAGCCTCTGCTGTAAAAACCTGCCAATAAACACCCAGAGCTTCAGGGCTGACAAGCATTTGCTGGAGTTTGAGTTCTTTAACCAACACAATCTAAACGGGTTCGTCGGGACAAAAACAGAAACTGAAACCTGTGGGACAGTTAAGGATCACTTAGTTTGCACTCACCGGCAGAACAAACACAAACAAACAAAAGCGTGTGGAGATGAATATGTAGGAGATGATGAGACAAATGAAAAACAGAGGTAAAGCCAAAATATTCATGACATCCACTTTTCTGAAGTTGTGTGAGAAACCAGCCTAATCGGACACCAACGGTGTGTCATCTAAGCCACATCTTGCTTCGGGATAACCTTACCGCTGGTGCAATACAGTGTTAGATTTCCTCACTGCACCTCTTTTGGCTTTTGCTAAGCTTCCAAGGGTGATTAAATTCGCTGTGGCAATCCCCTAACAGCAGCTGTGTATCCCGGTTATTTCTCTGCAGCCTCTGTACCAGAATTAATCAGCTTACAACAACTCTGTGCAGGAGCATTATGCTGCTGCTACCAAAGCACCTTTATGAATATTATAGCAGATTTTGTTTTTCTGTGTTCTGCTGATTAGATGTGATTTTAAAGCGGACGTACCTGCTCCCTCTTGTGTCATACTGCCTCATGCTCTTGATGAAGTGGACTTTCTTTGGCACCTTGGGTCCAGGAGAACCAGAAATGTTCCTCTGCCTGCACAAAAAAACAGAAAGAGACGGCTTTATGGGACGATTTCACACGCAAACCCAAAACATGCATGTGATGCAGCTCCAGGGCCGGCCAAAGGTTCAGTGAGGCCTAGAGCAGAATTTTCTTTGGGGGCCCACAGTGCTGGGCAATATGGCTTTAAAATTGAATGTGATTTTTTTTTATACCAAATTCAACTTTCAATTTTAACCCATTTTTTTCTCACTTTTCTTTCTTAAAAAAAATTACAAATAACTAGGGCTGTCATAATAACAAATTTTGCTGGACGATAAATTGTCCCAGAAGTTATTGAGATAAATGATAATATTGCTGTTTTGAGACCATTTACAGGTAATATAATGGTAATGAGAGAATAATGCCAGAACACATTCTCAAAGATCAATAAAATTTTAATCCTGATTAACATTTAACACTTAAACTGGAAAATGCTTTAAATATCCAAAATAAACAACAAAACAACTAATAAAATGAATTATGAAGACTAAACAAAATTAATATTGTTTTGAGTACTTTTTCCAAGTATTGATAATGGAATAACGGTGCAACTTTCCCTCTCAAAAGACTAAAAAACATTCATTTTGTTCAGAACACTCCACACTGGACCTGGAAGATATTTTAAATATCCAAAAACAAAACACAACCACCAAGAACAATAAATAAACAGAAAGCAAAAAACAAACTGAAACCATAAATACAATGAATTATGAAGTCTCTGTAAACAAAATTGCCCTTCAAAAATATTAATCATCAGAACGGAAGCTCATTTTAATTCATAATGTGATTAATTTATTAATTGCTTATAGGCTTACTTATACCTCGGGCCGGCCTTCAATAGGTTCTGTTATTATTAAAAGTAGCTTTATATAACAGTTTTTGGGAGGCAAGTCAAAGGGGAATGAACACATAGTTTATCTGTAACAGTTTATGTTACAGATAATTTATATGGTAGACAATCTGGAGCATGAGTGAATTCCTCTGGTAGAGCGAATCAAAACCATTTAATACGGAAGTCAGTGGCCCGTTTCGAGGCCCACGGTGCTCCGTGGTGACACACTGACAACAAGCCTCACCTCTGCCGGGAATCCAGAGAGTTTCCTGCCGGGGTCGGGCTGAGTACGGCGGGCGTTGATTTGGCCCGGGAGCAGGGCTGGTGTCCGCTTGTCAAAGGAGACAGCGGGATACCCGGAAACTGCGTCTCCCCCGCGCCGCAGGTCTCTAAAAATACCTCGTTGGGTCCCACAGAATTGGTGGCAGTCGGTCCAGGAGACGTTACCAACGAAGGCCGGACAAGACCGAGACCCCCGGGTAAACTGGAGGACGAGCCGCTCCCTGGTTCCGCTGCGGGGTCTGTCACCTGGTTGACAGGACCTCCGCTATCAGTCCGGAGGAGCTTAACCGCCGCGCCGCCCTCTCTGTCCCTGAGTCCGGTCTCCTCATCGGCTTTTTGGTCGGCATTTCCAGCGGTAGGTTGACTCTGGGGTCTTCCATCGAGAGAAATATTGCTGAGGAAGAAAATAGCAGCCCGTCTCCTGAGGGAATCCTTCGTCTTCCTCCGGTGTTCTCGATGAGCTCTCGTCTGTTTACCGTTACTAGACTGCAGACCGCACAGAGCGGTCGCCATTCTACTCTGAAAATGCAGCTGTTGAACACAAAGGCAACGAGTACCGGTAAATGCATCTTAGCCACTCCCACTTAGACGTGATTGGTTGTTAAGCTAATTATGCAGCTTAAACCTTGAAAATAAGCGTAGGTGATTGGGTACTTCAGAAAATCCCCTCGCTGCCGGCAGTTGATTGGGTGTAGCACCGGAAGAGAGGAGTTATGAAAAGTTGGACGTTTTTGAAGGTAATATCTGAAATATGTGGACCATTTTAAATATTAGTCCCCATAAAGTGTTTATTATGGTTCATCAACTGAAATACATCTTTTAGTTTTGAGAACTTCAAGTAATTAAGGATGATTCCTTATTGTTTTTTTGATAATGTAGTGACATAGATTAAATATGTCATATCATAATTTGCACCTTAAAACTGTATTATTGAACCGTTAATTGATCCTTACTTGCCTCTCACAAAGTCCAGATGCCGACAAAAATAGGCCCAAATTTAAAAAAAAAAGAGTTAGAAACACAAAGAAAGTTGAAAACTAGGCAAAAATAAAATTACTTTAATTTGTCAATTAACTGGCTTTTATTCTAACCACTTAAAAGGCAGAACATTGCTTGCATTGTTGGAAGTTTCATGCCAAGTTGTAGACAGATTTTTAGAAATTAATCTATCTGTATGACACAAATTGAATGAAGCAGAGTGGTAACTATTAATTTGTAACTTATATGCATCATCCCGGGATCTTTTAAGTTATTTAAACGCTCTGTCACATGAAACTGTTTGCTTGAAAAACAACTCTTCTGAAAATGTGCATGTCTGTGTATAAATATATATCTTGTAATGATGAGGTAGCAAAGTTATGACTATGAAATACAGTTTCATAATTATGACGAGCTAGAAAGTCTCGCAGTCAACAAAAATGTGCAACCCTCAAGATAAGCCCAAACAGCTGATAAACACTTCCTCGTATCATAAACCATAAATATCTGACTACCAACTCTTTAATCATCTTGTTAGGAACATTTCTTACATTTCAAAGTGTACAACTGTAGTTGTTTTGTTTCCTTACACTAATTTAACGATCAGTATATACCTGAAGCCTGTTCAGTCATGTTCAAACACGATTTCATATCAACGCTTACCATAAAACCAAATGCAACTCCTAGCTACTTGGAACCTGTGAATAAGTCGGTTGCATTTCAACCTGTGATAAAAACTGCAAACTCAACAGCTTGGTATTTAAAACTAATAACAGTATTTACTGTGACGGTTTGGCCTGGAGTTTGATCAAAGTTCTTGAAAACTTGTAATAAGTCAGTTATGTTGTGTATTTCTGTTGTTCCTTCTTCATTGTATACTGGATCTTCACTGGATCACTGCAAAAACACAAAAGCTAATTTTTGGTGTAGTTTCTAGTGAGATACTTTAAATAAGACAAGACTAACTTACAAGTAACTTGTCAGCAAGATATAAGAACTTGTTCTCCCTTGTAACATGGGAAAATTTATTGTTATAAGTAAAATAGTCTGCCAATTTTTTTCAACTTTTTCATCAATATAAAGGAATTATTTACATAATACAAGCTCCTATATCTTGCTGAAAAATTACTTGTAACTAAGTTAGTTTTGTTTTTTCCTAGTGTATTAAGATATTTGCACTAGAAACTGGAACAAAAATACTTGGTAAGATTTTGTATTTTTGTAGTTGTTTTGCCTTGTAGCAAATGCGGATAGTTCGTTAAAATCAGGTGTTCTAGAAGGGAACACAAGACAATATATAAGACACTGGCCCTTTAAGAGCGACAAAAACAATTTCACTTTCTGGCATCATAAAACATATAGCATAAAAATTTAACTACGCTGTAATTAATGGTACATTTCTTTCCAGATTAATTAGAGGGGAAAACATATGTGATGAAATAAACCACCTTCAGCTTGAGTTTTATGAGAACTATGAATTTTATGACAAAAAAACAATAATTTTCGTATAGCTGAACAATCTGTTCTCTACAATTTCACCCATGAATTTCCAGTTGGACTAGGATCCAGATTCTTTTCCCTGTGTATTAACGAGCTGATCTGCATTTGTTTCACTATCACGACAGATGCCTTATAACCCTGGAAAACGGCTTTGTAATCACCAAACCCAAAGTGTCCCCCTATGCATTCCTGCAGAACTAAAGACGAGCATCTGCTCCGCTCGTTTAAATTACACGCAGCCGCATATTATCAATGACAGATGCAAATTACTTGTTTCCTTCCAGCAACATCTTCTTGGTCACTATTAGGGATTTATTTTTGGATCCTAGTTTTCATTTAGTCCATATTAACTTTAAATGCACTAGAACCTTGTTTTCTGCTGTTTAGGCATAAATTAGATTCTATTTTCACAGAGTCGAAGGTGATTTAAAGGGGCGGTATTATATATTTCCAGGCACATAATGCCATTTTATAGCACAAGTAATTATGTTAACTTCAGTTGCTATAAAAATTATATTTATTAAATATGATTTAAAAGAAATTTGACTGTAATTTAAAGCCTTGAAATTGGGCATCTGTCTCTTTAAGAAGCTCCTGCTCTCAGGAAGTCATCTCATTGCTCTTCAATTAACCCTTTCACAACATTTCTACCAGCTTTGAACTGAGAAGTAGCTCCTATAATGAGCCCAGCTGATACACAGTTCCACCAGGTGTTTACTAATTGCTGCTGGCTAGTCTGAAGGAGCTGCATGATAAAATGGTAGATTAAAGTATTTCTCAAGCATTCATGAAAGAATCAAGGCAATGCTACAGGTATGATTTTGAGGAGTGAATAACATTATAACACACTGATGTCCAAACTTTGCCAAAACTAGCAAATTTAAACTATGGTGGGCCACAAAATTCGTTACTTAAAAATTTGAAAATGTTTTAAAATAAAATCTGTACATCATTAAAAATCCAAACATTAAAAGGGATCTGGACTGTTGCCTTAAATCTGGAAACAGAGAATTTCCAAATTTTTGGGTCATCAATTGTTTTCAGTCTATTTTTTAAAAAATTATTGAGTTGTGGTCTGGGGCCAAACAAAATCATTTCAAGGGCCACAAATGGCCCATGAGCCACACTTTGGACACACCTGTTACAACATGATGCAAAGCTCAAAAAAATAAATTTTACATAACACTGCCCCTTTAACAATCAGGAGGGTTTTGAAACAACTCACTTTCCAGACACCAAAAAAGATAACTTATTGCGTAAATTGTGAATATTGAATAATAGATCCTCTTAGTCAGGGGAATTTTCTTCCATCCAGCCAATTATAAAAGCTTATTAATGTAAGCAAACATTCTTCAATATCCACATTCTTCGCATTATTATTAGACTTGTGCAGGTATTTGTTTACAAAAAACAAAATAAAAATTCAATCCATCCTTTTATTGTGCACTTGAATGTACTTTTACTTATAATAACTCCATTTAATTATTTTAAGGTATGTTGATTAAATAATTTAATTAAGTTTAAACCAACTCAACATCCTGCCAGAGTTGTGATGCGTTTATGGTTTGAATCAGCCAGGAAAAGTGAAACTCAGGTAAACACATTGCTCTTTATTTTAGCAACAATACCACAATGAAATTGTCATCACCTTCTTGTTGATCAATTTTTGTTTTTATTTTATTTATCAGAACAGCAACAGTCTGGCACGACCACCTTAAGGCTTTTTGATTCCAGCTCTGTCTCTGAGGTACAGCCTCGCCCAGGTCCTGCCACAACAAGCACTTTTTATGGTTCACTTTATGGTTCTCACATGATGGACTCAAAGCTTTAGCACCATAACTACAGCCTGAGCGGCTTCCAGGAAACCGCAGCAGGGAATGCAAATAAAAATAAAAATAATTTTAAAAAGAGTCTCTGTGGGAGATGGATTTTGTTCAGAGTCATTTAGGAAAACAAACTGAGATCATACAAGAGAACCGTAGCATCTCAGCGACACAGTTTCAGATTAATTACCCATAATCCCCCTGTTCAGTCCCACCATCTTCACTCGTGCTGGTTTGTGAAGCTCACAAACAAATACACACCCCGAAAACACACAATTCAGAAATGTCCATTTTCTATCTGCACTACAGGAAAACAACCCAGGTAAGAGTTCGGGTCAGAACCTGTTGGAGTAATTTAAGAAACAAACGTTTTCTTTAGCTTTGGGTTTAAAAAGCTCAGACTGAGATCAGATGATGAACTGGAAAAGATCCAGTTCAATTCAGTCTGAGGAGACAAACAGACAAAGAGATTTAGAGGATCTGAAACACATTATGAACCATCCAACATCCATCTGTTCATCCATCCAACCATCCATCCAACCATCCATCTGTTCATCCATCCAATTATCCATCCAACCATCTATCTGTTCATCCGTCTGGTTCATCCATCCAATCATCCATCTGTTCATCCATCTGTTCATCCATCCAATCATCCATCCAACCATCCATCTAGTTCATCCATCCAATCATCCATCCAATCATCCATCTGTTCATCCATCCAATCATCCATCCAACCATCCATCTGTTCATCCATCTGGTTCATCCATCCAACATCCATCTGTTCATCCATCTGTTCATCCATCCAACATCTATCTGTTCATCCATCCAATCATCCATCCAACACCCATCTGTTCATCCATCTGTTCATCCATCCAAGATCTATCTGTTCATCCATTGAATCATCCATCTGTTCATCCATCCAACATCTATCTATTCATCCATCCGATCATCCATCCAACATCCATCCATTCGATCATCCATCCAACATCCATCTGTTCATCCATCCAACATCCATCTATTCCTGTTTAATCATCCATCCATCCAACCATCCGTCCATTCAACCGTCTGTACATTCACCCATCCATCTGTTCATCTGTCTAATAATCCACCCATCCATTTGTCTAATTATTCATCCAACCATGCATCCATTTGTCCATCCATCCATTTAACAATCCATTCATCTGTCCATTAATCCATCCATTAATTTATCAATTAATCTGTCTTATCATCCATTAATCCATCCATCCAACCATCAATATCTCCTCCATCCATCCATTCAACATCAAGAACATCCATTTGTCCGTCTCTCATCGTCCATCCATCCCTCCATCCAACAACATGGTTGTCGTAGGTTCATTTTTTTTTCTGACTGCTTAGTATTTATATTTTTAAAATGGGTTTAAAATTACGGAGAATTCTGAAAATGTGTTTTTTAATATTAAAAAATGTCAGGAAATCTGCTGCAAATTATCCAACGTAAGACTAAATCTTGTGTTTTTACCATCACTACTATCATAGCCTTGATGTTTGGATTTCAGGATTGTGAACTGTTTGTTTTTTTCTACATTTTTAAGATAGTTCCTTTAAGAAAGTATCAGTACAGTAACAATAACAAACACTGGTGTCCCTAAAACTTCCTCTTCATTATACAATAATTTACATGTTAAACAATATCTGTCAAATAGCTTTTACTGCTTAAGATGGGCTTTTATTTGGACATGTCTGCCCTGTAAAAATTATAAAAATCACAACAAATTTGTTTTTCAGTGCATTTTCATTCTTAAAAGAAAAATGAACGATATAACAGACCGCTTGTAAACTAATTTTCTTTCAATTTTAACTAAAAAAAAAAAAAGAACCACAGGAATGTTGAAAATCCCAACAGCATGAAAATGCGTAAAAAGCCTTGTAATAAATATTCACACTGTCCACAGTTTTTACATTCAGCCCAAATTGTTGCTTTTACACTCCACTCTTCTCTTGCAACGTGACTCTAAGCTACTGAAAAATGACAATAACCAAGAAAACTACCTGTGCTGTGGTTCTTGTGGGTTGTTTGCAGGGTTAAATTTTGATCGGCCTCACGTACTCACTCAGCGGTGTAGTAGCTGCCATGAATAATCCTGCGTGCTTGAAGGCTTGTCTCTGCCGTCGACCCCCTGCAGTGGTTGGTGCTTCACTCACGGCGGAGGAACTAACATTTCTCTGCCTGCCTGTGCTTTTTCCTCACCTTTTTGTGCCACATCATGACCTGAGAACTGATACAGAAACCAAAGTATGCACCTTCTGTACACGACTAGGGCTGGGCGATATGGCTTAAAAAATAAAATCTCCGATCTTTTCATATCAAATCCGACTTCCGATGAGTTTTTTTTCTCGCTTTCTTTTTTAAAAATGAAGTTACAAATGATAGAAAATATTTTTAATCATCCCTTAAGATTACCACGGAGTATTAGGGTCTGAGAATTTTTGTTTAATTACGAGAATATAGTCGATGTTAGCTAAATAAAGATACAATTTTAACAGACAAAACATCTTAAAATAAGTCGTTTTATTTAGAAAAAACAACTAGGTTAAACAAAATTTATTAAAAAGCTTGTCGAGTGTTTATAAAACAAAACCGCATAAAGTTTGTTTAGCATGACATCGGACTGTGTTCAGATCGTTTCTCTTTCCTGTTATGCTATGCCGCCATCTTTGTTTCTGGATCAAGGGCTCCGCCTAAGGATGACCAGCAGCGCCTCTGCTGGATGGAGGCCAAAGTACAACACTAAAAGAAGGTTTAACTTTATTAATAATCTGAAATAATTAATCAACAATTAATTATAAGTCGTGTAACTGTTTGCATCCCTATTTTAAAGTCCTGCTGCTGATAATAATTTGATGCTGATGTCTTTATCAGATTAAGTATTTCTATTAAGTATTATCTGTTAAAACTTAAAACTTAGTATAACTTTGCAAGATGCTGAGCATTCCTCATTTTATTTTTTTGTTGTTTTGTTGTGTTCGAAAAACATGACTTTATTCTTGTAATTAAAAAATAAATTTGTGGTCTGGTCTTTATTCTATTTAGAAGAGTTGATCTGATCCCAAAATCCAAATAAAACAAGAAACAAAATGGCGGACGTGGGCGTGCTGACATCACCCATGGAGTGCATTAGTGGAAAAAATTTTAATTTTCCACAAATTAAAAATTGATAAAATAGCTTTATCACCCAGCCCTATACACAACATAATTTCTTTTAAACCTTTCTCCTTTTTTTTAGCAGAACATAAAGACGCTTTACTCCACCTCTCTCTTCTTCAGCACAGAGAGCAATCGGAGATCGCGGAGCTGAAACAGACTGTGCATTGACAGCAGTTCCTCCTGCCATCTTCACTTTGAGTCACAGCAACTCCGGCACATCACACGGTGGTTTCGTACTCCATCACTTCTTTGGCTGTGCTCAGGCAGCGGTATTGAATCCTCGGCGTCACTGGGGCTGCGCTCTCCAGCACCAGGATGGTTTTACGCAGCCGTCGGTCGATGTAATGAGCGTCCCATGCTGGGTATTTCTTTCGTGGTAGGTCTATTCGGATGACGGGGCCCTCTGTCCTGGGTTTGAGGTGAGGCACAGGGGGCTTGGCGCCCCGCAGAGGGCGCACCTTAAACACGTCTCCGTCCACCCCAGGCTCCCTGTCCAAGCCTTTAGTTCTCTGGAGGGTCCTGGGCGGGCTGCCGACTAGATCCGGCGGGAGGCTGGAGGTCGGCGACGCCAGCACCTCCACGGGAACCTCCTTCTCCGCTATGTAGCCCCACCCGGACATGGAGCCGTCAGGGTGAAGCAGGCAGTAATACACAAACATGAAGAAGGTGCCAAGCGCGTAGCTGCTGGCCACAATGCACACCATGACGACGGCGTTGAAGTCCGGGCCGCCGTGACGCTCGGCCGCGCCGCGGGACACGAACCAGGCGGCGGTGAGCGCCACGTTCTCCACGAACACCGTCAGGCTGTAGATGAGCAATCTGCAGCGCGTGCGGCCCTCTCTGACGCTGAACCAGCAGAAAATATACACGATGCCCACCATCATGTTGTAGATGATCTCCTCCCACTTGGACATGCAGAAGTCCGTCTCGCCTTGGATGATCCAGAAGGTCATGATGCACCAGTGCGCCACGATGAAGATGCCAAAGTAAAGCTGGAACACGGAGGCGAAGAGGGCGAAGGCCAGTGCCCGGGCACCGATGGTGAACAGGTGCCACAGGATCTGGACCATCACGGCCTTGTAGGTCATGGGGAGCTTGTCATCTCTCGAGTCCCTCAGGACTTTCTGGTAGGACGAGATCATCCAGGCGAGGGACAGCAGCGAGGCGGAGGCAGAAATCCCTGCAGAGACGAGACAAGAACAGGGTGGCATTAGGGACAACTAGATAGAAATAAAGAGTAATTTTCTGCCAAGAAAAAATCTGACATTTTTTTGATTAATCTCAGAAATGTTCTAGAAAAAAACTTTCTGAAATTTCTAAGATTCAAAAGTGTAAAAATGTTTTACTTTTGGAAGAAAAACATTCTTGGAAAGTTTTTTTTTCTTGAAAGTTTTGGAGATTAATTAAAAAAAGCCTGATTTTTTTTAAAGCAAATTCTGATTACTCTGAGAAATTTTCTAGAAAAATAATTGGAAATTTATGAGTTTGAAGAATCAAACTCAGAAATGACTTTCGGGGGAAAAAATTCTCACAATATTTTGTCAAGAAACTTTCTGAGATTATTCAGAATCCGAAATTGCTTGAAAAAAAATAAGAAATTTTATGATTAATCTTAGCAATTTTCTACTAAAAACTTGGACATTTCTGAGTTGAAAATTTGTTAGAGAAATCTTAGAAATTTTTGGATGAATTTCTGAAATTTGCTATAAAAACAAGGAAATTTCTTAGTTGAAAAGTATAGAATTTGTAAGAGAAAACTCAGAAATTTTGAGAATAATCTCAGGCAATAATAATAATAAAAAACAAGGAAATTTCTGAACTCCAAAAGTGGAAAATTTACTAGAAAAAAACTCTGAAACTTTGAGCTTAATCTCAGAAATTTGGTGTGATTGAAGCAGCATTTATGTTAAATGAATGTAATATTTATGGAATAGTGGATGAAAGACATTCCAAAAGTTGATATTCTTTACATATGTAGCTGTGTTGTCTTCAGGTTTACAAAGGGGGTCAGAGGTTAAGCTCTTTTGGGGAGAAGGTTTGAGAACTCCTGGTCAGATTAACACATAAAATCCCAGTGAAACACCATGAAGTCTGTTATGGTCTTCGCCTTCACATCTGTCAAACTGCGTTTGAATGGTAATGGTGTTTGTGGTGTTGGGTCATCGGGGGCCACTCACCCTGAAGAGGTAGAACCTGACTGGTGTGGATCATGATGCTGAGCTGCAGCACCAGCTGAGGAGCGCTCTTCAGGAAGGACTCGAGCAGACGCAGCATGCTGATGTCCGCGCTCTCAAACATCATCCGCCAGTAGTAGTGGCGCCGCTTGGGGTCGCCATGCCAACGGCTCTGCACCCCCAAGTACAAGGCGTGGACGTACCTGAGCGTCAGAGGAAGATTCACAACCATGAGATTTACAGGCTCAAAAGTTTTACAAGTCAAACATTTTTTACTTAATCTCAAAATTTCTGAGTTTTTTCAAGCAAATTCTGATAAATCACAGAAATTTTCTAGAAAAAAACTTGGAACTTTCTGATCTGCAAGAGTAAAAATTTTGCGACAAAACACAGACATATTCAGATAAATCTCAGAAATTTTCTAAGATTTTCTAGAAAAAAAAACTGAAATTTTTGAATTTTAAATTAGAAGTTTTGCTAGAAAAACTAAGAAATATTGCAATTAATCTTAAAAACTTTCTAGAAAAAACATGAAAATTTCTGAGCTCCAAAATTTAAAATTTTACTCAGAAATGTTCAGATTATTCTTAGAAATTTTCAAGGAAATCAAGTAAATTTCTGAATTTGAAAAGTCAAAAATTTGCTAGATAAAATTCCGAATGTATTTAGATTAATCTCAGAAATTTAAAAAAATAAAAATAAAAACACAGAAATTTTTTAGTTTAAAAAGCTGAACATTTTCTGCAAAAAAAACCTTAAAATTTTGAGATTAATCTCTGAAATGTATTACATTTCTTGAAAAGTCAGAAATTTGCTAGAGAAAACACAAAATCTTTTAGATCAATGTCAGAAATTAGAAAAATGGCACCAGGGTCTCTCTTTGAACACCCCTTTGAAATCTCATCCTCTCGAAAGTTATGTTTGCTGTGCTGAGATCAGAAAGAGGAATATAGAGCTTGTGTTTAATCACTTCCTTTTTTTTTTTTTTTTTTTTAAAGAAAAAGGAAAACCTGCCAGAGAACAAAACAAATCCAAATTAATGCTGTTTTTAATGCAAAATTACTGAATCCAAACAACAGACTTCACTTTAACTGGACATGTTTGGAAAAACGCTGGTAAATTTCAGCACACTGAAGCAGTGAATGTCTCTGTAATGCCTTGGGAAACAGGGTCAGAAGAGACTCGTGTCAAGGAGACTAGCGAACCACAAGAGACGGTGTGCAGTGATACATTTTGTCATATTAAAGTCACAACCTTCAGTGGGTTTTATTTGCTTTTCATGAGATAGAACACCAAGGAGTGAGGCATGCACTTTGTAGAAGCAGTGAGGAAAAAAGGAAACATGCATAACGTTTTTACAATAAAAGCAGAAAAGATTATAAGTGCATTTGTTTTCAGTTGGAATTAGCTTCTGCTCGTCTGCGAATGCTATAGAAGCAGAGCTAATCTTTAGCTTAGCTATAATGATTTTGTTGACTTTCAAGACGTCTTGCTCACTTAGTTTCCTCTAAATTATTTTTCTTATTTAAATTCTAAACCTCTAATTTCCCTGGCTGTTTGGTAAACTTTTTTTTTTTTTTTTTTTTGCCTTATTGCAACTTTTACGTGATCTTTTCATGACAGTCTGAACAACCCAGATCGGACTTTTTCGAATGTGACCCAGGCTACTTAGGTATGTGGTCTGAAATCCGATTCGTATCTGATCTTTTCAAATGTATCGCGTCTGAACGTCATTGACACTCGACAAACGTCATTATTCTGCGCCCTGATATGCGCAAGCGGGAAGAAAAATAACAACCATGGCGGGTGATAATGAGGATTAAGTTGTTAATTTGCTGGCTCCGGATGGAAAACAACTTTAAAATCACCAGATATGCGCCACTGTTAGCGTCCATGTTTACTTCCCCAAACGCAGCACTTCTTCTTCTTCTTCTTCTTTTTTAAAGCGGTTAGCAAAACACTAAGCACGCGCTCTGTGACTCTACTGCGCCCTCTACTGCGCATGAAGGACTCTTCTAGGTCGTCTGCAGAAGTCGAATATCTTTGGAAATGTGAACGACCACACCAAAAAATGAATATATAAAACATCAGAATTGTGTTAACGTAGCCTTAGATACACAAGTCTAAGACTTTTTAAAGCCAGCAATACATAAAATTACTGTAACCCCTTTTTGTCTCGGTTTCTTCAATGCAAAGCGATCCTTGAAATGTACACACAACGAGAGAATGGAATATGTGCAGTAATGAGGGTCAAAGACTCACAGATGGTTTCACTGCACTCTATCATGACACAACCCTCCCATATCACATCTCATGTGAGCAGACATTCAGTTCAGGTTGCAGGCCTCAGTTGATCCCAGTTCACCTGACTAAATGTGTATCAGTGACAGATCATTCGCGAGTTAACAGCTCGGGGTAAAACACACAGCGCTAATCCTCTTTAACGTTCAGACACACTGCTGCGTGTGCGGCACCCACTAACAGGACACACACACACACACACACACACACACAACAGCTTTAATGGCATTACCGGTAATTCTGTGCTGCCACAACGTTTTAATGTGCTCCTGGACACACTCACACTCACTCAGTCTCAGTCTCCGGGCGGATGTATGGGGTCGATACTGCTGTCTCAAGGGGAAGGAAGCAAGAGGGCACGAAAGACACACATTGTGTTGTTCTACAGGTAAATCCAGCCATACGAGTCCAAGTTTTCGCTCTCTAACATGACCAAATGCCAAGTATTTATTTGTCTCATAATGGGAGTGTTGCCTCACACTCGTCATACAACTGACTGTTTCTTTGAACTGGCAGTAGTTCGAGCCTGTCAAAACCTATCAGAGGACTTTAAGTCTGAGCCCCGACTCACCATCACTGACCGAGTTGTTGACCCACAGACCTACTACTGTCCATCTGGGGAGTTTATGGCTGCGTGTGTCTCATAAATAGGTTTAGATCTAAATATTGTGATAGAGAAAAGTATATTAACATACGACTTATAAGTCAAAAAAAGGTTGCAGAAATGATCTTATTATTAGTGTGAAACGATTAATCGATTTAATCATGATTAATCGATTCATTTAGTATTTGATTAATCATCAACTCTAGTGTACAGACTCAAAAAACGGCATGTTCTGAAAGAACAACACACTCAGTGCAGTAATTAAGTCAAAACTGAACAGAAAATATTTATACATTTATTTATTTAAGATGATAATTTACCAAAATAAAGTGAAACTGGACTGAAAACCCTTTCTTCTGTAAATATGTTCTATGCAGAACTCAAGTGGCATAGTTTTTGCTTCACCTGGTTCAAATTATGTTAGTAAATGTCCTATATTACACCTTGTGCTTAATTATTAATTGAATAATTTAAAAAATAATCAACAGGTTAGGCATACATGCACTGATGTTAGTCAAGCAGAAATAGTTGATCTTTTCACATGTTGATGTTAGAAATATTTACCTGCAAATGAATCCTTTGCAACAAATGATCAAGCGTACAGTAAAGAAATGCTATGTTACTGCATTTTAGGCAATAAAATTGCTTACCAACAACAAATGATTTGTCTATTTGAATTCTTTATGTATGTTTAATATTAGAAAAAAGAAACTTGACTAATTAAATAAAAATCCTGCAGTATATGGCCATGTTTTGGTCTGATTACTTGATTAATTGTCGGAATAATCAATAGAATACTTGTGAATGTGTTTATTACTCTCCAAGAGGTGGCTGACCCAAGGCAAAATGGGGTGGGTGGAGTTTAATCCCCTTGTAAACCAGGGAGAAATGTCAAACAACACAAAAGACAATCATCCTCTTTTAGCACTAAAATGATAAGTTTTTTTTAAAAAAAAGTGGGGAAAGATATTGGACTTTGCAGACAAGCAGAAAGACCTGAGCTTGTCACATGTTGATGTTAGAAGTATTTAGATGAATCCTTTGCTACAAATGATCAGGCGTACACTTACGGAATACCATGTTGTTGCATTTTAGGCTATAAAATGTTTTTTTTATTATTATTTAAAAACCCAAATTGAATAGTGTATTAGCATTTTTTTAGTAATTAAATGAAAAATGTGCATAATATACCATTGTTTTGTCTGATTACTCGATTAATCGTCGGGATAATCAATGGAATACTTCATGTTAATGTGTTTCTAATTTTCCAAGGAATGGTTGACCCACGGCCAGGGGCGGAGGGGGAAAGGGTGGAGTTTAATCCCCTTGTAAACCAGGGAGAAATGTCAAAAAACACAAATAAACATTGTCTTTGGCACCACAATGATCAGGTGGGAAGAGATGTTGGACTTCAACACAAAAACCAGAGACAAGGTGTTCCGATCCGAACCTCTCGGATCTCCGACTCACCTCCAGACCTGCGCCAGCTGCAAAATATGAATGAGGGCTTGAAAAACCCATATGAAGGCTCTGCAGCAGCCCCGGATTCGGCCCCCGCCGGTCGGCCCCGGCAGCACCGCGGCGGCCCGGCCAGCGCCCCACTCGCCGCTGTCCTTGGTGCTGAAGTCGCCTCCCTCCGCGCCCGCCGCCGCCGCCACCACTGCCGCCGCCGCCGTGCCGCTCTCCACGGACTCCGTGAAATCATAGGCGAACCACCGAAAGCTCAACACCTGCACGACCACGGACGGGACGATCACAAAGACCAGAGTCAAGGCGAAGCACCAGTACTCCCTCCGCAGGTAATAGTCGGCAGCCAGCCACAGGTCTGAGGCCCCGTCCGAGAAAAACACCAGCAGGACGCAGAGGGTCCAGCAGAAGTCCTGCAGGCTGTACCGGTGCTCGCTCACGCGGCGCTCCGGCGGTGCCGGTTCGGACCGGGCGGCACACTCGGGTGGGATTTCGTTTCGCGGAGAGGCAGGAGCACCATCAGATTTCGCGGCCATGTTTGTTGAGGGGAAGAGATGGGAAAATGATGGAAGCGAGGGGGAGGGGGCGAGCAGCCAGTAGGGCCGCGTGTGAGGGGAGGAGGAGCGGATAAGGAGGGCGAGGAGCCACCGCCGCTGATCAGTCACCGGGTTTAGTGCAGATAAATTCAATTTAAAGGCACAAAAAGCTGCTGGTCTGGTGTAACGGTATCAGACTGGATTTCACTGCGTCGGTGAAGGTTCTGTTGATCATCATGAAGTCTGAATCCACCTAGTACACGGAAATTCAGCAAAATCTGTACACTATAAAAACGATTCTTGGAGGATATTAAATTTTAGATACTAAATTGTTACCATGATATGGTTTTTGTACTTCTAGTTTCAGTTATTTTTACTTTTTATCACTTCTTTCTTTGTTTCTATTTTAGGACGTTTTCACACCCGATAGTCCGATAGGCTTAGTTTGACTTGGGACCAAAATTGCAACATTTTCGGCTGGTGCATTCACTTTCACACTTCACCGTATCAAACGATCCAAACTAATTGGATCGCCTGTTCCCCTCCTCACCTGCGCTGCACCAACAACTACTGAAGGAAAAGACATGAAAACCACAGAAGAAGACCAGCGGAACTTCCTTCTTCATAAAGTGTAAATAAAAATGGAGTAGCGTCAAATTTTAGCGATTGAATTCTCTTTTGTCTTTGGTAAAGACAACAACCTATTTCTCCCTGTAATAGTAGACTCTCACGTTTGCGTTGGTTGCATTTACCCAGAATCCCTTGCGTCGTAGACCACTTCGGTCTCTGGTCCGTTTTGCTTTCACATCTGCATTTAAACCGCACAAGATTTTACGTCAACCACACCCAGACCCGGGTTTTTAGGTGAGATTTCTTTTTTGGTCCACATCACAGTTTGATTACTCATTCACACTTCCTCAAACGAACCGGACTTTGTAGAGAAGCAAACTAGAGTTGGATTAAAGCGGGTTAAACAGCTGGTGTGAATGTAGAAGGTGACACTGAGCACAACTTTCCTCTTAAAAATGTAAACAGAGTGGCATCAAATTTTAGATGTAGGATTTTGCCTTTGTCCTCTTTGTCAAAAGAAAGGAAGCCATTTCTCCTGATGATATTATTTGCCCACCATCCCCTGTGCTATCGTTCGGATTTGCTCTAAAGTTTCCCAGGTGGTAAAATTATTTTTTTGTTTCTCCTGCGCGTCATATTTTCAAGGTTTGATAGATTACAGGACTGAATTTTTGACTTTTTTTTTTTCTATTCCTAACATTTGCAGCTTTACCTTAAGGCCACATTTTATTAACATTTTTATTAATATGGTGACATGCTTTAAACATCTGATCACATCTGCTCCAGAGCCTTCAAGTTCATCCCACAGTCAGTTTTCGATTCTGCTTTTTACTTCACATCCTGCCTGCTGTTGAGGCAAAAGTCTGGGTTCCTCTTTGCTGCCGCTTCCTCTCAGATCGAGCCTAATCTGCTGAACCCGAGTCATTTCTGCCAGCAGGAAACGCTCCTCTTACACTTTCAGTCTGGCAAACTTCTCCTTAAACAGGAAGGACAACAACAAAACAAGAGTAATGAAAATGTACTAAAATTTAATCATTCATAAAAGCTGGAAAATCATCCGACAGGGTAAGAAGAAGCAGGTTTAGTACAATACGTTTTCAACCTCGACACAAATCAGACCCTTACCCCCATCTGTCTACAAAATACTAATTTCCTTAACTTTATTATGCAAAAATGGAAGTAGAATATATTATGGGAAATATGGAAGGCTTGCAGCTTTCAATATAAAACAAAGTCACTTAGGAGAGATGTTATTAATACACATCCTTGTAAGTAGGAGCGAGTAACTCATGGACAATGATGCATCTTCATTGACAATGTTAGTGCAGAATTGTACAAGATCAACATTTTTACATGGATTCCTTTACAAATATATTGTCACAATATGCCAAAGACTGTTGTTACTCATAATAAAATTCTCATTAGTTCCCTTAAATGGATTCAAATCCACAGTTTCCTCTTTTACTTTATTTCTAGAAGAAAAGACACCTCGGAGAAAAAAAACAAAAAAGAAGAAAAATATATTTTGTCGTCAGGCTTGACAATACAAGAAGAGGTTGATTTTCTCTGCCAGTAAAAAGCAAAGAATTTTTTCTTTAAAGTATGTGCCTTCCGCTGTTTTGCAAGTGGTGTGGTTTTCTCAGTCAGCCTTTTTCAAAAATGCTCTGGAGAGGACTTGGAATGCTGGCACCATCCACCGGGAAACAGTTCATCATTCTGCAGGTAAAAACAGAAACACAACGTCACGATTAAATAAAATGTGAAATATTCACTTTGAAAACGGTCATTCATTCCAATAGTCCGATTAGCTCAGCGGCTGCTTAACAGAACAGTTTTTAAATAATCTGTGTTCAATAATAATTTCTTAAGATCAAATAATCAATTCTTCTTAAAATGTAAAATTATTATTATTTTTTTTAAATTTAGATCATGGGTGTTCAAAGTGTGGGAAGGGGGCCACTGAAGGCCCTCTGATGGATTCTGTGTGGCCCCCAGACCTCAAAGCAAACAGATGGTTGATACAGATGAAAACCACCAAAATATGAGGTACAAAAAAATACATTACCACTCATTAAAGTTTCTACATTCGTCTTAGTTTTAGAGCAATTAGAACCACAAACATCGAAGCAAAGCATTCAGTGATGGCATAATAATGCAAGAACATATTCTCAAAGATTAATAAATTTTAAATTCTAACAAACATTTAACACAAGAGCTGGAAGACGCTTTAGATATCAAAATTAAAAACAAAAATGGCAAATATAATTAATTATAAAGTCTCTGTGAGCAAAATTGTCCTTCAAAAAAGTGCTGGTTGAGACCAAAGCCAGTTTTTGGTAGAAAGAAAAATAACAAATCATGCAAATGGAAACTTTTGAGTTTGTTTTAATTTATCATCGCCACATTCAAATCAAATAAAATAAAAAAAACAAAAAAATCAACCTCCCAAACACAAACAAAAAAATAAAAACAGAAATTTGTGCCTGTCTTACAACTCAATTGTGCAAAACCTTTGATTTAAAATTCGACTTTAGTTTATTATGGAGTAGAAAAAAATACCATAATATCACGAAAAAAGAGTTTCTTTAAAAAAAACCTTTGTGGCCCCTCAAGCACTTTTATATTAATTTTGGCTCCCAAAAAGCTCAATAAAGATTTATTAATAACAAAAATAAAAACTTTTTTCTTTTTGTTGTTTGGTGTATTTTATAGCTAAAGCACCAGACCTGGTTTACCATTTAAACCTCTTTATTCAGGTAAAGTTATAGTTACTTTACTATAATGGATTCAGAAATAACATTTCACATTTGAGAAATTTGCTCCAATTAAATTATTAATTTATGATCAAATGAAACTGGATTTAGAAATTTGAATTTCTATTTGTAAAAAACACCAAAGGTGACATCTATATGTGATTAACTTGTTAGTTACATCAGATAAAAAATGGTTTTAAAAAAAAATGATTCAAGTGATTTTAACTCCACGTTCTGAAATTATGAGTTTGATTCAAAACGTCACCATTAATGGCAACTAATGATTATTTTAGTTATTGATTACCCTGACAATTAATTGGATTAAAAATTGGAGCATTTTGTAGATTTTTGATTTAAACACTGGAGCCTTTTTAATACAATATTAGGAAAATATTGAGATGCCAAAAAACAAATAATTTCATTAATTAATTACATAAAATGCATTAACATAGCATTCTCTTATTTTATGCTTGAGGTGACTTTTAGTTTTCTGTATGACAATGTTGAAGAATTCAGGAATTAAAACCTTTAAGTTTTTATATATATATATATATATATATATATATATATATAGAGAGAGAGAGAGAGAGAGACAGAGAGAGAGAGAGAGAGAGAGAGAGAGAGAGAGAGAAAGAG
>CAEGAE010021879.1:0-52295 GCA_903067095.1 Girardinus metallicus | reverse complement strand
CTCTGTTGTTAGTACCCTGCCATTGAGAGTACACTTTAGCTGGTTGGGTGGAGAAGAGCCGGTTAATCCTCCTGGCTTATATATATATATATATATATATATATATATATATGTGTGTGTGTGTGTGTAACCAGAGTTAATACACAATGTAATTTTCCATTGATGATTTAAGGGAAAAAGTAAATCTAAACCAACTGGGCTTTTTATTTCTCTATCAACTGGCTCCGCTTGAGGACGGCCAGTGGCGCCCTCTGCTGGATGGTGGCCAAACTACAAGCAATAAAAAAGCTCTAAATGTACTTTATTGGAATTAATTTATAATCTAATAAACCATTAGTTGACATTTATTTGTAAGTCAGTAAATTTTTTTGCATCTCTGAGATCAGTTTCTGAATTATTGCAAATGGTTAATGCTAGTTGTGGTAACCAAGACTGGAACAAGCAGTTATTGGGTTTAGTGTAAATTGACTTTTAAGTCCAGGTTGATTTGGATGTGCTCTTCTCTGTTTTGCCTAAATTAATATAAACCTTGTTTGAAAATGCGCTTATTGTATTTTCTGTAGTTACCTTGTCTGATATTGAAATGTTTTTCTGATCTGAGAATCTTTTCACTGCATTGTATATCCACCTCACATTTTTAGTTTTGTTTATAAGAATGTGTGATTTACTCAGTAGCAAACCTGAAATAGCTTTGAAAACACGAAGCTATTTCATCAAGTTCTGTATATTTATAATCATTTCTTCTGCTGCAGCTGTTCGATCACATAGTGCACTGCATCAGTGACTTCCTGGACTACATGGGGATGAAGACGGCGTGTCTTCCTCTGGGCTTCACCTTCTCCTTCCCCTGCCGACAGACGGGTCTGGATGCTGTGAGTGAAGCGTCTCCTTCGTTTGCTCCAGAGTCGCTGAGCAGTTCATGACGCTCCGCTTCTGCATGCAGGGCATCTTGTTGACTTGGACCAAAGGCTTCAAGGCAACAGGCTGTGAGTCTGAAGACATCGTCGGACTGCTGAGGGACGCCATTAAGAGAACCGAGGTGAGATTTAAAGATGAGCATCTTTCGGTTTACAGCAACAGTTTACAGTGTAGCTTAGCGTGATGGGTCGGACTGCTTCCTCAGGAGTTTGAGCTGGATGTGGTGGCCATCGTCAACGACACAGTGGGAACCATGATGACCTGTGCCTACGAAGAGCCCACCTGTGAGGTTGGACTCATTGCTGGTTAGTTTCATATCGAGTATAAGGCTGCGTTCACACTGCAGCCTGAAGTGACCCAATCCCAATTTTTTTGTCAAATCGGATTTTCTTTGCCGTGGGCGTCCACACTTCCAAATATACGAAACTTGTATGTTTTCTGCAAACAACCTGTAAGTGTCCTGCATGCGCAGTAGAGGGAGCAATAACGTCACACATAGAGAGCGTTCTCAGTATTTTACCAACCGCCATAAAGAAGTGCTAGTGCTCAGTGTTGGCGGAAGTAAACGTGGATGCTAACGGTGAAGCATAGCTTACGATTTTGAAGTTGTTGTTCAACTGGAGCAGCACATTAACAACTTAATCCTCATTAAAGTCCGTCATGGTTGTTGTTTTTCTTCCCGCTTTCGCCTATCAGGACGCAGAACAGTGACGTTTGTCGAGTATCAGTGACGTTCAGGTCGGACGGATGCGATGAAAAAATCCAGCCTGTGTTGTTCAGGCTGTCATGAAAAGATCAGATACAGGTCGCATTACGGCAAAAAAAACAAAACTGGGTCACTTCAGGCTGCAGCGTGAATGCAGCCTAAATGACCAATATTCATCTCCCTGCGCTGCGCCTGCTTTAAGTGTGCGTCTTTCTGCAGGAACCGGCAGTAACGCCTGCTACATGGAGGAGATGAGGAACATTGAGATGGTCGATGGTGATCAGGGACGCATGTGTATCAACATGGAGTGGGGAGCTTTTGGAGACAACGGCTGCCTGGACGACTTCAGGACGGACTACGACCACGCTGTGGATGACCTCTCTCTGAACGTAGGAAAGCAAAGGTGCTTCATAGACGATCAGAAACATTTCCGTCCTCCCCAGAAACACTCGCTGATGATTTCAGTTCTGGAGCGTTTTTACACGCTTGTGTTTCACGTTCCAGATACGAGAAGATGATCAGCGGCATGTACCTTGGTGAGATCGTGAGGAACATCCTCATAGACATGACCAAGAGAGGCTTCCTGTTCAGAGGGCAGATCTCTGAAACCCTGAAGACCAGAGGCATCTTTGAAACAAAGTTCCTCTCACAGATCGAGAGGTGAGACACAAGCAGCCTGTCTGGGGGTTTCTACCGAGAAACAAATATAGAGGAAATTTGTGCTGCAGGAAACATCTAAGGGTTTGGTTATGGTTAGAACAGTTGCCGCTTTGTCTTTGGTTGCCTAGCAACAGCTAACTCTCTCTTTGGTTGCCTAGCAACAACCTGCTAAGTAACTTGCGCTGCAGCAGTTTCAGGTTTTCAGCCTCAAAACGGCTTAAAAATAAAAAATAACATTTGCGTGAAGTGACAGGTGAAAATGAGAACAACAGCTTCAGAGGAAGCTGCGGATAAAACGGTAAGTGTGACGTCAAGAGTTTGGAAGCGTTTTAGATATTCCAAACAAAAAACGAACTCATCAATAACAGGGTTTCCCCCAGAAAACTTGGTAAGCCCAGTGGTTGGGGCGCTAGGGCTGTCATTCGTTCAGCAGCCGGCCGTGTTTTTGAGTTAAAAAATGTTTAAAGTTGACAGGAAATTTGAAAATATCACTTTATTTATATCAATACTTGAATACCGATTATAAGGTCTTAAAAAAATGCTAACATTTAAAAAACCTAAAACAAATTAGCAACGCTTAGCCTGGTGGGGGCACAAATAAAGACTGGTGGCCGGCCAGGCTTATAATACACCTGGTGGAAACCCTGAATAATTATTGGTATTGAGTGACATAAAACACTTATATCGATACATGTTTTCCAGCCACATTGTCCAACTGTAGGTTTGGTTGATTTAAATTAATCCTAATGTTTTGTGTCTTCAGTGACAGGTTGGCTTTGCTGCAGGTGAGATCCATCCTGCAGCATTTAGGACTGGACAGCACCTGTGATGACAGTATCATCGTCAAAGAGGTAAGGCGAACAGGAAGCTTGACTGAAAAACTAGATGACTCAGTCATGCGCTCAAACCGAGAGCAGGAGAATCTCGTCATTACCCCTGTGAATGAGAGAGTGTTTGACGGAGCGCGGGAGTTGCAGGCAGACCTGTGTGTGTTTTCTAGCTTTAAGCAATGAGATCCTCGTTCTGTCGCTGCAAACTGTGGCAGCTGGTCCAGATGTTGCAGTGATGATGAGGCTCTGTGCCGGTAGGTGTGCGGAGCGGTGTCGCGGCGCGGCGCTCAGCTGTGCGGGGCCGGGGTGGCAGCTGTTGTCGATAAGATACGGGAGAACCGGGGACTGGACCACCTGAACATCACGGTGGGAGTGGACGGCACACTCTACAAGTTGCACCCACAGTAAGTGTGACATAACAAAGCGATTAATCAGATTGTTTCTCATTATTTAGATAATCGTCATCTGATTTAGTAACTTATTAGTTGTTAACTGAAGTATACAGACCAAAGCAAAAGAACAGTAAACTCAGAGCAGCAATTAGGCGGTATTTTTTCTCTTTTCTTTCTCTTTTTACCAAAAACTGAATGATTAAAGTCTTCAGTCTGGTGCTTTGAGCTCAACTAGCAAAAATAATTTTGGTTACAGATGCTTCATAATTGATTTTATTTGTTGTTTGTGTCTTTTTCTCTATTTATTTTTGGATATTTAAAATGTCTTCCAGTTCCAGTCTTTAAATGTTCACGAGAATTTAAAGGTTATTGATCCTTGAAAATGTGTTCTCGCATTATTAGGCCATTATTTCTATTATATTACTTGAAAATGGTCTCAAAACAACAGTATTACTCGCCACGGAGTTGTCCAACAACTCCGTGGACAATCTGTCGTCTGTAGGCAGAACTTCTCATTTGGTTCAAATTCCTAAAAACACAAATCTCCTTTTAGCACCTTTTGCTATCCAGTCATTAATCAGTTAATCCAAAAAAATATATACATATATGATCAGCTCTGCACTTTATTGATGACAAATGATATTTGCAGCATGCACTGAAGGGATGACATGTCATTGCATTTTACGCAATAAAATTTTAATCTTATTTGAATTTGCAATTTTATGCATTTCTAATATTGTATAAAAGAGTACTAAGTAGTAAAGTGAAAAACCGACACAATTTGAAATTTTTTTTTGATCCAGTTGATTGATTAATCGCCAGAATAATCAATAGAATTATCAATTGCTAAAATTGATTGACACACGTCTCGTGTTTCTGCCTAGTTTCTCCCGGATCATGAAGCAGACGGTCAGCGATCTGGCCCCGAAGTGCCGCGTCACCTTCCTGCTGTCTGAGGACGGCAGCGGCACCGGAGCCGCGCTGATCACAGCGGTGGCCTGCCGCATGAGGAAAGAGGCCAAGAGTAAAAAATAACAACATTTCAGGCAGCTTATGGCTCTCAGCCCGCTGCTACCATCCTCAGCGCCTCACACTCCAGCTGCTACTTCATCCATGCGTCTTCCTGAGGCAGGAAGGGGAACGTCGCCCTCTTTCTCTGCTGTGTTTGGCAGCAGAGGTGATCCATTCTAGTTAAACTATATCTATCAGCACCCGGCCTCTTTACGACGCAATTTTGTGATTTCAAAGGTAAATTATAATTAATCATAAGCATAAAACATCTGTTGAAACATAAATAAACCTAATAAAATACGTATATTACCCACTCTTGGTTGCCCTTCTGTCTCCACCTGGTGGATTCCTCTTGTTACTGCAGTCTGGCGTTTTCCCCATTAGCTTTATTTTGTTACACATCCAGGACTTTAAGCAGTTCAGACCAAAGTGGGTCTGTTGGAGCTATTACTATTTTTACAGGGCGATTTAAAGAGATCTGATGGAGCAGAAATATGTGTGGAGAAGGAAGGGAATATTTGTGCTTAAGGTTCTAATGGCTCACCCAGACACGATGCAGTGCGTTCCGCATTGTTGTTATTTATTTTATTATTATGTTTAAAAATATTACTGCTGCAAATGTGATGCACACAACTAGCCACTGGCTAATTTCCCCTCACTGTATTTTTCCTGTGCACAAAAACCTTCATGTCCTGTTTCTGCTCTGCTCTCTGGCTGCAGAGTTTGTCTGTAACCCGGTGCAAACAATTCGTGCTGCTGCTGCTGCTAACCGCAGCTGCTAGGAAACCCGCGAGAGCAAGGTGCCAACCCAGTGGAAAAAAATAACCAAGCTGTGCGTACATGTAAGAAGAATTATTATTACATTTTGGCAACATACATATATGATATATAAATCTACCCCCACTTTATAAAGTAGATTTTTTTTCTTGGAAAAGTCTCAGGAACGTTTTAAGGTTTTCATCTTTGATGAAAAGCAGAAAGAAATGCTTGGATATTTAAAAGTGCATTTTCCACTGGAGAAACTGTCCAGATGTTTGATCAATTGCTCAAATATCTGACCCTGCAAGTGGAACTTTTTCTGTTTTCTGTTCTGTTGGATGAGTTTTTGCCGTTTTAAGACCAGTTCTCAGTCTGCGTTCCTGTCCTGTCGTCTGTCTGCCAGCTCCGGCGAGACATCCAGGTGTTTTTCTTACTTTGGTCTGTAAAACCCAGACTGGACATGTTGCACATTGTCAGTCTGACTCTCAATAAATTCAACCTCAATTCATCTGAAGCAGCGGTTTTCTATTAATATTTGCTCAATCGGTTTAATTTTTAAATTCAATGTTTTGACACAAAGGAGTGATTGTAAATGACTGTAAAGAGGAAACAAAATGACAAACGGTTTTCAATTTTTCCAAATAAAAATCTAAAAAGTGTGGCGTGCATATGTTTTCCGCTCCATTTTATTTCTGACATCTTGCCTTCAGAAATTGGCAAATAGTATTCATATGTGGAATTTAAAAAAAAAAAATGAAGCTCATCTTACACCAGTGGAGTTGACAGCAACTCCACTGGTTTCCACATTATTTAAATAATCCGCTTAATGCTCCTTTAAGAGGTTTTTGCTCTTCATAAAACTCACCTTTTTTAAAAAATAAAAATCTCACTTCAGATTAACCTTTTCTGAGAAGATATTTTCACTTTCTTCCCCTGACAGTTACCCTCAGGTGCTGATTTATTATATTTTAATTTTGTTTAAATACCCTGACAGTATGATTCACACTTACACTCCTGAATGATGCGTGTATTAAATTAATTATCATTTTTAGCAAACAGGAAGTCCATTCCCACCACTCTCATGTTGATTTTCTGCATGTTGGCCACAAGAAAAAAAAAAACATTGATGTTAAAACTCAATGAATTTTATTCAACATTCTGAAACATCATCAAAACATAATCACAGGTCAAATATTGATATTTACATTACTATTTTAGACATTAATAGCCTCAACAAGTCATTTTTTCTTAAAACCTGGCCTTAAAAATTATATACATATTTCTTTGCGAGTAAAACTGCCCCATAAATATATATAACATGAGCTTATTGAACAAGTATCACTAATGTATGCTAATTAGATGGTTATGAGGATTGTTCTGATGGTTTCCTCCACATATTTTGATAAATTTTATTTTTTAGAAACAAGATCCTTTATTGATTGTTGTGATTTTTTTCAAGGGGGTTGAAAAAAATCACTGGAAAAACGACATCAATCTGGAAAAAGAACGTTTTTTTTCTCTCTCTCTCTTCTTACTTTTGAAATCTCACTTTCCAATCTTCAAACTAATTTCTTATATCACACAAAGGGAGCCAGAGTAAATATAAAATGCAGTTGTTTTCAAATATTTTTTTCACTATATTATGGACAAAAATTGATTCAAACAAACCTGATCCTGTGTGAAAATATAACTGCCACATTGGTAAATCATGAATTAATTTTGTTTAGCCAAAACTAAGTCTAATTTTAAAGAACTATCTTCAAATGAACCTGCCGGCCAAGTACTTAGAAATATCTAAAGAAGCAACAGAAAATTAGTAATTTTAAGAAGCAAGAAACTAAACGACATCAATCTGGAAAGAGTTGCAACGCAATTTCACTGCAGCCTGAAGTGACCCATTTCCAATTTATTTATTTTTTTGTCGAAATGCGACCTGTATTTGATCTTTTCATGACAGTCTGAACGCAGGTCGGATTCTTTTCGAATGTGACCCAGGCCACTTGGATAACCGATACGTATCCGATTCAAATGTGACCTAACGTCGCATTCAGCGACCTTGACGTCATTGATAATGGACAAACGTCACTAATCTGCGTCCTGACATGTGCAAGTGGGAAGAAAAACAATGGCGGACGTTAATGAGGATTAAGTTGTTAATGTGCTGCTCCAACAACTTCATATGTAAGCTATGCTCCACCGTTAGCATCCATGTTTACTTCCGCAAACACTGAGTACGTCTTCTTTTTATGGCGTGTGGCAGAACACTGAGAACACTGACGTTATTGCGCCCTCTACTGCGCATGCGGGACACTTTCAGATCGTTTGCGGTTCACACTGGAGAACAAATACAGGTCGCATTTATTTGGAAGTGCGAACGACCACGGCAAAGAAATCCGATTTGACAAAAAAAAAAATCGGAATTGGGTCACTTCAGGCTGCAGTGTGAATGTAGCCTAAGTTAATAAAAGGAGAACACGTGTAGTGGTGAACTTCCCAAGATGGCGGGTCTATTAAAATTGACAACTCATCTAAAAATAACAACTTAAGAAAGGCAATGGGTAAAACAATGTCCTAGCCAAAGTAATTTGTTGCTGCAAAACGTGGCAGCAACACATAGAGCCAGGAAAATGTAAAAAAATGCTTTAACCTTGAATAAATTTGAAACCTGCCTTTTGTATTTTATACTCAGGTCGTATTTGTTTGATATTAAAATTAATTTGGTAAATACTTTTTCTCAGCACTGCATGTGACTTTCTTCATCGTCTTTAATGAGGCCAAACCTGCAGCAAACGCTAGATTTATTTTTACTAAAAACATGTTCAACGTCAGTGATTATTAGACTTACCTAAAAGTTTGGCACCAACAGCACTCAACTCTCTCTGTGAAACCAGAAACTGAAATTTTTAAAAACACCAAAATGTAAAAGTTTACAGCTGGTGAGAGAGAGAATAAAGGTGAAATTGTCCAGAAGCAAAGAGACACTTATTTTCACACATCAACAAACTTTACAATGCCACATTTAGTCTTTTTGTCTCTTATATACAGTATTTTACAAATGTAAACACTAAATGAACGCTGTGGTTCAAAGGTCAGCATTTCACAGGAAGGTTGTCAGTTTCAGTTTGCAGCATGCTTCTCCCCGTTTCACATCCAGCCACTCACAAAGTCATCCACATCCAGTCAACATGTCCACATTCTGTCACATTACAGCCACAAACCTCACTGTATTTCACTGGGATTTTACACAACAGACCAACGCAAAGTCGTGCATAATTGTAACGAAAATGCATAGTTTTCAAAATGTTAAACAAACAAAAGTCTGAAAAGTGTGGGGTGCATATGTATCAACTTCCCTTTACTGTTAAACCCCTAAATGAAATCCTTTGGAACCTCATTAGTGAATATAGACACTAATATAAATAGTCTCCGTTTAATTTCCTCCTAGAGTAGATCTAGGTCTTCTATCAGAGGTTTGTTAGAGAGACAAACAAGAAGAGCGAGGAACGCAGCAGCAGACAGGCTGGAGATAACGATGCAGCACAGACCAAAACAAGATCATATTAATAATCTGAAATACACACACCACACATGGCGGTTCTCCTCAACCAGGAGCCTCCAACACGCGGCCATGGATTCACAAACTAATAACAACTTAACAATATAAACTATATAATCTAGCAATGCTTTTAAATATTTCTGAAGTTTTCTATGGTTCACTTGTAATAATAATGTCGTCATCTGAATGAGGTGTCCTAGAGCAGAGCCCTGTGGGACCCCAAACACCAGGTCTGAGTCACACTCCGCTAGGAATCGCAATTATGCAACATTTAATGTTGATTCATTGCAAAAAAAAAAAAAAATCCAAATAAAATGCTGCAAGATGTGTGGCTGTAAAGAGACAAAACGTGAGAAACAAACAAAAGGTGTGAACACGTTTCCAAATCCCTGTACGAAATGAGCATGAGATTCACAACATCAGGAGGAAAAACAAGAATACCTTCATCATGTTGTTGATTTCTATGGAGTGCTGTTTGTAAAGTTACACAGAAAAAAGAACTACAGCAATATTTTTGGTTTATTTAGCCATCCATAGAGACAAAATGTGGGTGTTCATTTTTTTCCCAGTCATATTTCCACCATGTTGGTCATATTTTTATAAATGCCAGGGGTCCAAACTAATTCTTTAATTTTAAAAATAAATATTTAGTTAAACATTTACTTTAAAAACGATGTACATTTTTAAAATAAATATTTTAAACTAAAATATTTAGTTTAAATATTTAAATTAAATATTTAGTTTAAAATATTTGAACTAAATATTTAAAATATTTAAACTAAATTTTTAGTTTGAAAACTAAATATTTTGTTTTTGAACAAAATATTTAGTTTGTGAATTAAATAGTTAGTTAGGCTAATTATTTAGTTTAGTTTCACACTATATATTTATTTTCCAAACTAACCCTTTAATTTCCGAGCTAAACATTTCAATTTCATATTTTTCAAACTAAATCTATAGCTTGCTAATTAAATATATAGGTTGCTAAATATTTAGCTTGTGAACTAAATATCCAGGTTACGGGTTAAATATTTAGTTTGGATGAATGTGTGAGCAACATGGTGAAAATATGATGTTGAAATGATTAAAACTATATTTGTTTTCTCTCTGTCAGGCTGAATAAACCAAAAATATTTGTAGTTTTTACTCTGTAACTTTACAAACAGCACTCAGTAGATTTCCAAGTCTGAGCTGGTCTTTCTCCAACGTCTTCCTCAGCTCCTGCTCTTTCTGCTGTGCTTTCGACACGATGCTGCTCAGAGGTCAGAGGTCGTGTGCCACCATCTTAGACGCTGGTGGCCTGGGGTCGTCCTGCTTCGTGATCACATGGGAGTTTTGACTGCTGCATGGGAACTTCTTCCGCTGTAAGCAAGCGTCTTTCTCTGAGTTTGCGTTGCCTGCTTTGATGGAGGCGTGCGTGTACGAGGTGTCACTGCGGCGGCTGCGCGTCACCGTGACTCTGAAGGTGTGCGTGTACTGCAGCTCCATCTTGTCTTCCTCTGACACTTTGATGAAGGGACACCAAGCGAAAGCGTGACGGAAACCGGCTCGAAACCTGAAGAAAGGAGACGGAAATGTTTTCAAAAGCTCGTATTGTTATCGTAAAATGGCTAAAATATTTTTGAAATTCTACCTTTGGTTCAAACAGCAGTAAATAATTGGATTATACATAGTCGAACTCATCGCCAACCAGAAAATAGCCAGATACACCTGACAAAGAGACAACAAGAGATGAGTTGTTGTTATATTATTAAATAATTAACTCACATTAAACAGGAAATCTGCCTCTAACCTGCTGAATGTAATGTTGTTTATAAATGTCTCTGTTAAACGACCCCAGAATAAAGTAGACATGGTAAGGCAGCCAGCAGAGGGCAAAAGTCACCACCACAACCACCATCATCTTCACCACCTGCGGCATGGAAAGTTACAGGTGCAGAGCAAATAAATGAGATATCAGCTTAAAGTCAAATGAAATGACCAAGAGTCAGAGAATGGGAAGCAGGCTGACCTTTCTCTTGGCTGTAATCTGGCTGTGGTAATGCTCGGTCGCCTCCCCGGGGATGTGTCCGCCCCACAGCGAGCGACCCACTAAACTGTAGGTCACCAACATGACCAGCAGGGGGAGCAAGTAGATCAGCAATATCACCGCAAACTGGTAACTGGACACATAGACAGAGCCGCGTTACATTTACTCAGTTACATTGACCTGGAAATGTACTAACGCTTTTACAACGCTGCACGTTTTGCTCTTACTTGAGTAAAATTTCGGGATTTTCTACCCACTGAATGAAGAACAAACATGTTTTAACCAAAAATTTACCAGACACAGACACACACCTGCAGTTTTTGTTAAAGTTTTATAAGTTTTTTTTATTGAAAGAAACGGATTTGGAAAAAAAAAAAAAAATTACCTGATTTTGTTATTTCTTGTTAGTTATATGACTTATTGTCATTTTGGTTCTTTAAAATGCTAAAAATTTCACTTAGCTTCAGATTTTGCCCCGTTAAGATTAAATTATTGATCATTTGATCAATCACTCAGTACTTGAGTAGATCTTTTAACAAATACTCTTTTACTCTTGGGTAATTTCTTGGGTGGCTACTGTTTACTTTTAGTGCTACTCTTAATTGAGTAAAATTTCTGGATTTTCTACCCACTAAATGAAAAACAAACATGTTTTAACCAAAAAAAATAAATAAATCATCAGAAAAAGACACACACCTGCAGTTTCTGTTAAAGTTTCACAAGTTTTTATTGAAAGAAACTGATTTGGAAAAAAAATTCTTTTATCTAATTTTGTTATTTTTTGCTACTTAGATGAATTATTGACATCTTTAAAATACCAAAATTTCCTCTTAACGTCATAATTTGGTCTGTCTGAAGATGTGATTTTTTAAATATTAAAGGATTAAATAATCAGTTACTCAATACTTGAGAAGACTTTTTACCAAATACTTTCTAGTCGTATTTCGTGGACGGCTACTTTTTACTTTTACTTGAGTAAAAACATGTTGAAGTAGTGCTACTCTGACTTGAGTACCATTTCTGGGTATTCTACCCACCTTTGCATATAGATAAAGCAGAGAGGCAATTGACATGCACACACAAAAAAAGAAACCAAACCCCCTGACACCCTGTAAATCCTGTGCTTAAATACACAAAACACACATAGAAATCTGACTCTGACTCATTCTCCTTGTGTGTGTTCCAGCTAATAACACACGCAGCTAAGAGGAACCCACCTTAGCTGGTGGGTTCCTCCGTAATCATCCGGCCAGTCGACCATGCACACCGTCCTGGGGTAGTAAAATGTCGTTACGCTGTAGTAGCACTGAGGGAAAGCCAGCGAGAAGGCCACAATCCAAATCAGGGCAATCACCACCTTTGTGGAGGTGGAGGAGAAGCGAGGCTTCAGTGGGTGGATGATCGCCATGTACCTTGAAAAGAACCAGAGGAAATAATTAGTTTAAAGTAAGAAACCGGATTCCCTAAAGACTATATTCTGTCTGGACAGACATTTAATTGCAAACATTCCCTCAAGTTAATTGGAAACTACAGCTTTAAGAAAAATGTTGCTCTTAAAGCTGCAGTATGTAACTTTTATTTAAAAAAATATGTTGTTGTTTTTTTTTACATATTTATCATGTTGTGACAGTATGAGGCAGATAATCTGTGAAAAAATCAATCTCCTCCATCTCCTTGTACTGCTTTTGCCCTCTGAAAAAATGTACCAATCTGACAAAAAAACAACCAATCAGAACCAGGCGGCGGGTCTTAGCGCTGTCAATCATCCTCATATAACTAACCTGAACATTCACAACAGGTTCTGCTGGCAGGGAGAAGCTGCATTGTACTAGGAGGGATGAGCAGCGCACACACAGGGATGATTAACAGTCCTAAGACCCGCCTCTTGGCTCTGAATGGTTGCTTCTAGTTAGCACTGGGAGAACACAGAGGAGCTCGATTTTTTCACAATCTGTCTCATAACATACAGCTACCATAAAGTGACACATTCAACAAATCTGTAAAAACATTTTTTTTTCTTTTAGAAAAGTTACATACTGCAGTTTAAATAACAAACAGTACCTTGCAAAAGTATACACACCCATCTTCAAGTGTAGTTATTTTACAATTTTGTACCACAATTTACTTGGGATTCGATATGATTCAATTCGCTACAATAAAACATTATTCATCCCCAAGAGGCATGTAAAAAGATAGAGAAACCAACAGCAATACATACATATGTACATAATCACCTAAAAACTGCTTCAAAAAGCTTTAAAAAAATAACCAAGGTGATGGTAAAAATAACTAGTTTTTAAAACTGACATGAAGAAGAACAATACAGACCAAAACAGGTGAATAAACCAGACTGGTTAGAGTTAAAGTTGTGACGTTTAGTCATCTGAAAATGGAAAGTAGTGTAGCACAGATGCAAAACTCTCAAAATATGGCGCATAAATTAACAGGCCAGGCAATGGCATGGTGACTCTGGGTGGGAGAATCTGTTGACAGGACAATTATTAGTCCCGTTCTCCACAAATTTTAATCTTACTTACTACTGCGTTTTGGTCCAACACAGAAAATCACAACAAAATACATTGAACTTTGTGTTTGTAATGTGTGAAAATGTATAAAGATGGATAAAGGGCATAAATACTTTAGTAAGGAACAACTTTCAAGCTTTTTGTGCTAAGTTTATGTAGAATGGGAAATGGGCTATAACGCCACAAAATCAAATTTAAAAAGGAATGTGCTACACTGGGTGGCGTTAACATTTGTATTAGTGACAGGAAATGAAAAACAGGTTTGTTTTGCAGAGGGTTACCACACTGCAGAAAGCCAACAAATGAAACCTGATTGCCTGCCTCTGGGTATGTCCTAACCAGCTGACATTGAAGCAATAACACAACATAATCCAATCTACAGACAAAGTAGTCACACACAATTATTTTCAAAGGCAGTATGGATTGCTAGTCCCTGACAACGTTTGGTTGGTATATGTGCCAACCGTCCAAGGCCCGGAGCCGGAAGAACATCTCTATTCTGGCGCATAAATACGGTGAAATCCGCATATACGCCAGAATTTCACCGTACAAAGGCAGTAAAATCCGTAGTTATACGTAAAATAAGGCAAAATGCGTACTTATACGGTAAAATCCTGTGGCTAATAAGCACAGCTGCCGCTATTAGAGACATTTCTTTTTACAGTGTATGTAAGGGAGCGAAAGTTTCTTCAATCATGACGGAGGCTCACGTGTATTTTGCTAAATATTTTCAGTCCAGTTTTTACTGAACAAACGGCGACAGCAGATAACGGCAACGGCTTTTCGTATCCTAGCAACCGAAGGCAAGACAGTGACGAAAGACAAAAACTAGATCCTGTTAAGCATTCTTCAAAATAAAAGACTTCCGCTCTCCAAAATAAATTATGCTTAAATATGTTTCACTTCACCTTTTTGTAATTATGTACAATCATGTTAAATTCAGCGAATAATAATAATAAAAATCATGTCAATTACGCTTAACATATAATTGCAAATAAGTCACTGATGATGCAAATTACACTTAGCATCTAAGTGTAAAGAGGTCGGAACAATGTATATTGTGAAAATTAAGAAGAATACTACACATTTTCAGCAAAACACTGAGTGGTACTCAGTGGTATCATCGTCATGGTCTAATCATTAGGCTAAGCCTGTGAATCACACATCTGAACCATTCAGGGCAGACAGCTTGAGTGTTTCATGACTAATGAAGTGAGATATTGCATAATTTGATATGCATAAAGGTGACATGTTTTTAACATCCTTCTTCAAGGCATTCAGCAGCTGTGATTGTGTGTTTTCGTGTGTTTTGCTTGCTTTTCATAATTTTTGTCTTCTTTTCTTTTACATTCTGCTTGGATGTCACTCTTTAACCTGGCTGAATAATAACTCAATTTGAGCAGTCCTATTATATAAAAATTGTGAGAACAATGGGGTTTTCTCCCTGGAGAAAGTGGACTGCCACTGTGATTAAAGAATAATTCAAAACTACATATAGTACATTTTAAAGTGTGCTTGAAGTGTCTTAATAAAAAACATTTCACCCCAGGCACATCTTAAAATACTTTGCACTATTGTTTTAGATAAATTAAACGTATTCCAATAAAGGACCGGCTTCATGCTTAAATCTACGGCGGCTGAGACCGGCAGAGCATGAAATTATTGTGATGAGATTTGGTCGAGATCAAAAGTGATAAGTTCTGTTTTATCTTTGGATAACCAAAAATCTAATTGTATATTAAGATCAAGATGACTAGAAGTCTGAGGTGTGAAAATCAGCCATTTTTGTGTTGTGCCTGAGCATCTTCACTCATTATCCCTGAGTGAACGACCTACAACAGTGAATGACAGTAGTTTGGTTTGGTGGCTGCTTCTTGGTATAACATTTTCAGCTTAAATAAGTTGCTCTTAACTCTTGAGAAGAAACTTTTTTAGCTCTTTTGACTTTGCAATGCTTTCTAGGTGTAAGGAGAACATTGGTGTTTTTTTCCTCAGGTTAAATATGCAGATATGTTGTTTATATTTCACAGAGATTATGAGAAAACCATCTTCATTGTCTTGTTATAAAAATATCTTTTTACTCATGGCCTTTTGGTCTTTTCCAAAACAACAGAGTTCTACAGTAAAACCAATAAACACCCAGGGTTTAGCACTTGGTTTACAACGTTTCAGCTTAAAATGTGCCGACCCTGGAACGTGACAGTTCCTATTATAGACACTCTGAATCTCCCCCTTGTTTTTCTGTAAGAAACACTTTCAATTTATCTACAGTAAATCATCCAGTCTTTTTTTTTTATCTCACATGTGCTCTGAACCATTAGAAAAAAGCACTCTGTTTTTCTCTCCTTGACAAAACATTCTACTTCTCCTAAATACAGAGCGTTTACCGTGCTGTCAAAAGAGAAGTCCAAACCTTTACATTATAAAAGATGTTACTTCTCTAACCTATATGCTGCTTTTTCTGAAGGGATTGGAGTTGTACAGTTTCACTCAAACATTGCGACCCAGGCTGTTGAGTTAATTCAGTTAAATTGTATTATGCAAGCTTATTTAGCTAAAAAAAAATAATCTAAAGACATTTCACCTGAAACGCACCCAGAATGGCTGAAAATCATCATATGTATCATTAGATCAGTTCAGTCATATAAGGATGTTGAAATTATGTTTTATTCAGAGCCAATTTGGTACTACTTGCAATACACTTGCAGTCAAATTTTGTTTTTAATGGCAATTATCAAAAAGTGATCAATTGGAAGCCCAGCCGATTGCACTGAGTCACTAACTTTGCACCAGTCCCTCCTCCGTCAGTAAGTATATGGCAACAGTGGAAAGAAATAACTCTATTTTAACAGGAAGAACAAACTTGCAACAATGGACATTATTCAAAATTTATATGATTTATGTTTAATTCAGAAAACTAAATTATTTTTTTCTGATTGCTTGATTCAATGTTTGTCATGTGTTTGAACACATATTATTAATATGCAGTTTGTTTACCGGTTCCATTCACTGTTAAGTCAAAAGTAAATTATTAAAAGAATGACTTAAGATATTAAAAGTCAAAATGAGCTTATTGTTATTTGTGATGTTTAGTGCTTTTCTTGTCTCTTTGTCGGTTATCAACCTACTAATGTTGAGACTCATCCCAAAAGAAAACAGATGAATAAGAAAATGTCGCTGAGTTGAGTTGAGTTGGTCCTGTGTCTTTCTGGAGGAAGCAAGTCTGGCCAGAAGCGAATGTGGCTTAAGAGAGTAAAAAAAACTTGACACACGGGTTCATCAAAACTGGAAAAAACAGATTAGAAAAACGCTGCCTGGTCTGGTGAGTCTCAATTTCAGCTGCGGCATTCAGATGGTGGGATCAGAACGGGCCAGAAAATCAGAAAACCAATCATAAATCCAGCCTGTCGTATGTCGGTAATTCAGTCTGTAGGAAGTGGTGTAGTAGTGTGTGGTATATTGGATATCGGTGTCATGGATGTCCAGCTGACAAATCTGTAGCAACTCTGTGATACCATCAAGTCAATATGGACCAGAACCTCAGAGGAATGTAAGAGGCACCTTGTTAAATGTCTGCCACAAACAATAAAGGCAGTTCTGAAATTAAAAAGAACCAAGAAAGTGGTCGAGGATTGTACGTTGACCATTAATTTTATTTTCCTCATTCAATTGTTTGTCAGTGGCATCTATAAATTGCCCCAGGGTAAAAGTGCACCATCATTTTCTCTGGGATGCCCCATCCATAGTGCACCCTACCTATTTAATTGCCTGCTGGAGACAGAGGCCTGCAGCACTGGAACATTGATTTTAACTTTAAGCCACCTTTTGGAGAGAAAACCTAACTCAGTATTGAGTCAAATGTATAGAACAATGCTTGTTGGGTTAAATCAAATTAGAGCTGGATTTGTTCATATTTCACCCAGGGTTGGTTTCCCCAAAAATAACACAAATAATGTTGACTTTAACTCTGCAATTTAAAGAGTGGCAGATGAATGTAAGGTCACTTTTGGCTGTATAAGTCTAACATAGAAATTACTTCTGAATCAAGGCTTCTATGTTTGTTGTATTTATGTTCTTTCTTTTCAAACTCCCAGACAGGGCTGGGCAATATGGCTGAAAAATATACCACAATGTAAGCATTTCATGTCAGTTAATATCAATAATAATTGATTAGCTTTTTGTTTTAAATATCTGAAATACTGCCAAACTGGTAGCGTGACCTTTCCTCTTTTATCCACAGTTTTCACTCTACACTGTTGTGTTTTTATTTTTAAGCAGTCATGAGCCACCTGTCGCAAAACCTTAAACTGCTTTTTATTTGTGCCAGTTGCCCAACAAGTCGTTGCTAGGTAACCAAAGAGTGAGTGTGTTGCTAGGTAACAGAAGAGTGGGAGAGTTAGTTGATTCCACCAACCTAGCTTAGCTGGATGCGAGAGTTTGAACGGCTAAAGTCTTTCCTCTGCCTACATCTCCCAGAATGCTGTGCGGTTCTGGATTAATAAATATCCCATATATTGAATATTAAATATTGTAGCAGATGTATTACTAATTGATGTTGACCGCGCGTCTATCACCATATATTTTATTATTGATTTACTGTCCAGCTCTTCTCCCGGTCGGTCTTTAGCGAAGTGCCTTCAGTGCAAAGTGTGAATTAGTTCTGGGAAAACAAACAGACTTAAATAAAAATATCAACCTCTACTCTGCAGTGAATTGGAATGCATAGGAGATACAGAGAGCACAGACTCACCATCAGCAGACTGACCATCCACGCTTCAGTAAGCATTTATAACATCTGTGTTGCAGCTGTGTGTTGACCCACATCTCCTCCATGCTGCAGCTTAGTTTGTATGGCTGCTGCTCAACATAATTTCAAGTGATTCTGCTCATAGAGTGTAACTAAATGATTTTCACAAAGAGGTGCTATGTGATCTAAGAAGAAAATGTGCAAACTGAGACCTCTAGAAAATTACCAGGCTTCTTCTTCGTAAATCTAATATGTTCCAGTTGCCTCGAATGCCAACATTTGAAAAACAAAGCTTTGATTTGAAGTGAAATTCTGCATTATGAGCAAAACAAATGAGAAAAGAAGCAAAAGAATGTAGCTAGTTTTTATGTGGGTTGTTTTTTTTCCAATTCAATTCTGCACTTCTGAGTAAAATATTTTGCCATTGTTACCACAAACAAAAAGCAAAACCTTGCCATGTATTGTTGTCTAGTTTCTAGTAAAACAAAACTAACTTACAGGTAACTTTTCAGCGAGATATAGAGGCTTGTTTTAAGTAAACAAGTCCTTAATTTTGATGAAAAAGTCCTAGTTCCATTGACAGATTATGTCACTTACTTCGAGATTTAAAGATCTAATTACTTATAGACTAGGCCCCCACAATATGAAATCCATCTATTTTTGGCCTGAGTTTATCCCCCTTTAATTGAGGCTCCTAACACTTCTGTAACCAAGCATACTGTAAATTACATGAAAATAGTTTTTTGTCGGTTGATGTCACTGTAAAAACATAAAATCTTACCAAGTATTTTGGTCTAGTTTCTAGTGCAAATATCTTAGTACACTTGAAATAAGACAGAATTAACTTACAAGTAACTTTTCAGGAAGATATAGGAGCTTGTTTTAAGTAAATAATTTCCTTAATATGGATGAAAAAGTATTTTTTCCGATTATTTCACTTATAACAAGACATTTTTCCTATATTATATGTAAATTAATCTGCCAATGTAGCTATTGCTTTTTCATCAATACTAAGGAATTATTAACTTAAAATAAGATCTTATTTTGTGATGAAAAGTTACTTGTAAGTTAGTTTTGTTGTGTTTCAGGTGTACTAAGATTTTTACCCTAAACAAAAATACTTAAGACTTTGTGTTTTTGCAGGGTTTTTTTTTTTTTTTTTTTTTTGAGTCGCTGAATTTTGTTTTGAGATATTTGCACTAGAAACTAGACCAAAAATACTTGGTCAGATTTTGTGTTTTTGCAGTGTCTACTAAACAAAGCTGCTCCCACATTAGCAAAAAGCAACCAAGTGCTTTTATTGTGGCGCATCAACTTTACTGTGAGTGAGCTGATAGTTTACAGTAAAAACATGATCTCACCTGTCCACTGAGATGGCAGCCATTGAGTATATTGATGAAAACATGGCCATGATGGGGAAGAAGTTCTGAAATCTGCAGTAACCCAGGCCGAAGTACCAGTCGTTGTGAAGCGCATAGACGAAGTTGAAGAGGGTGTTAAACGTTGCCATGGAGGCATCGGAAAAGGCCAGGTTGACAATGAAGTAGTTGGTTACGGTCCTCATGCGTCTGTGAGCGAGGATGATCCAGATCACAGTGACGTTCCCGGTGACGGACACCAGGATGATGAGGGAGTAGGCGATGGCCCACAGAGCCACCTGAGAGAAAGAGGAAGAGGAGGAAGACAATCAAGAGAGGGGAGGAGAACACTGGGAAACGAAGAGTTGAACCAGAATATCATCAGAAAGTGAATTTATTTCAGTAAATCAACTTAACTTGTGTTTTTAATACACACAAGGTGATATGAAGTGATTATTTCTGCTACTTTTAATTAATTCAATTATTCCAAAAATTAAAATATTATCCTGTCATGATGTGTTAAATGGTTGATGTTGGACCCAAATGCAGAGACGGAGGTGGCGACTGAATATGGTGATTTAATGAAAAAAGGTAAAATACAAAAACATACAAAGAAACCACAGGAGCCAGGGGGAAAGATAAATAATAAATGCAATGAACAACCAGGCAAAGGAGCACGAGGAGAACACGGGGTGGAACGAGGAAGTGACGGGATTAGACAAAAGGATCCAGCAAGGGGCGTCCGAAAATGAGAAGCTTAAATACTGGGAGGTTGAATGCTGAGACAAAGGACAGAGGCTGATGAGCTAATGGGTTGCAGGTGTGAGTGAAGGGAGCAGGAGGCACACAGAACGAGTAAATAAATAGAATAATTAAACCAGAGTGACAAAGGATAACTAGAAACCAAAAATGAATATAGTAACCTTGAGCTAACCAAAGAAGTACTGAAGTGGAACACAAATAAAAAAAAAACAAGCTCAAACAACCCAAGATCCTGAAATATACATCTTAACACAGAATTAATGTATGATTATCATCCATTGTTGTTTGGACATTTTAGTTCAGTTATTTTCTGTTTTGGTCCTTATTATTTTCTTTTATCTTCCCATTTTAGCTTATTCCTTGTGTTAGGTCACTTATTCTTATTGCTTGATATTTTTTGGATTTGTTCTGACAGATTTAGTCTTATTTCTATCTCTGTACAGGTTTTCTTTCCCTCCTTCCATTTTCTTTTTGTGTGTTTTTACACTAAGCCTTTCATTGGCTTCCTTTCCCAGCTGCATTCATTTACCTGCACTGTAAAAAAAAATGTTTCCAATTTACGGTAAAATACCAGCAGCTGTAGTCGCCAGAACTTTACCATATACGTATGGTAAAATCCATATTTATATCCGTATTTATAAGGATTATACTGTATAAGTACGATAAAATTCAGCCGGTATTTTTATTTAAATCAGATTCTTTTTTTACAGTGTGAAATTAGAACTTTTTTTTGTCATTATTAGCCTTTTTTGTCTGTTTATTAACCTCCCCGGTCTCATTATTCTCCTCTGGCTCCCTCTGTTGCATTTTCATGCGTCACCATTTGCAACCATCCCGGTATCTTTAAGTTTTCCTCTCTCCATTAAAAATGTCTTGCACGTCAATTCCAAGTTCCCATCCGCATTGGGACCAGCTACAAGAACCGCACAACACGACACTGACGTCACAAGCCAGCTGATCAACTGGTTCCAAGCCCATTAGTGGAAAGTTGAGTGAAAGGACAACACAACATTGAAAAATGAAGCAGGACATTTGCCACATCATTAGGTGTCTATTTCAGACAATTTCTATTAAAAATTATTTTTATTAGTCTCAGCTATCATTCCTATTTTCTGAGGAACTAATTTGAGTCATCAACACATCGCTCTTTCTTTACTTTTTGAACGGAAATATTGACATAATTTGACTTCTTGATGAATCACTCATTCATTCATTGCGTCCTCTCTCACCTGCCAGTCGGGCTGCTGGAACTGGTTCCCGGTGGTCTCGTTTCCGTCGTCCAGCCAGTCAGAGGTGACTGACAGCGGCATTAAAGTGGCCTCCGGGTCTCGCTGGAAGTGTTTAATAAGACTCTCGGCATCCATTCTCACTCCCTTTGTCACCTGGTGGCAGAAACTTTATGGATAACCGCGAGTCTGCTGTGCGTAATGAGGAACAATGGGTGGCGGACGGCCCGTCCTCATGAAGGAGCTCTCATTAGGAAATGAACGGCTTCAGGAATCCGTACAAATTCACGTTGCAATTTATCTTTCTGCATTTTAAAAACATTTGAAACTCTTTAAAATAATATAGAGAAATTGTTTGTGTTCATCCATCACACCCCTGTCTTTATTTAAATTAAAATAATAAATTCGGATAATAAACATGCCACAATTTATTTGTGAAGTTAATAGTCCGATTGTATTTTTAAATGGTTTCCCCTGTTATTTATTTATTATTAGAAACTGTTCCTCTTTGTTTTAGCTAAAACACACAAAAATACAATAAAACACACTCTTCCAATTTGTGCAGAAAGTGGATGTCTGCAGCAATGACTCAAACACGCAAAAAAACATTCTTGGTGTTGTCTGTCTTACCTCTCCGTAGCCCCGATTATATCGTGAGAACTAACCCCAGATGTTCCGCTCCATAGCTGATAATGGCCATAAACGAAACGCAGGTGCGTAATGGGCACTCAGGTCTGACCAAGAACCCATTCATGCATTTCTTCCCGCTCTCACACAAACACGCCGGCGCTGCGTCTCTCGCTTTCTCCCTGCTGGAATGTGTTACAAGCTTTGACGCGCTCCTCCACAGCGAGACGCGCGGACATTGCGGCGCAGAGCCGTGTGCGCTGAGCCGTAATCCGCGCGGACAGCGCAAAAACCACGCGGAGGAAGTGTTATCAGCCGGTTCCCAAAGTGTGAATGTGGGAATGAAATGGCATTTCAGATGTTTACATTGGATATATCACACAAGAGCTGTGAGGAGAAAAGGTTTGGGGACATTTTAGCTCCATTAATTGTGTCTAGCTTTTGGCTGATGGCAGTAATGGAAATGTGGATTAAATATTTAATAATAATAATAATAATAATAATAATAACATTTAAGTCAGCAGAAGAAGGTTACTCACTCAGCATACAAAGAGCGTGATAAGACTCTTTTTAGGGTTTGGAGCAAACCTTAGTGTAATCTGCATGCAGTGATGTATTCTGACCAAGGCGATGTGGCTCACAGCCCAGGGCAGCATGACATGAAGAGTGTCTTGAAGTAAAGTATGGAAGTAAATACGTGTCCCCAGGGTTTTAATTAAAAATGCCCCTGAAATTTTAATGTTGCATATTTGTGTTTGCTTTTTCAGTGTTAAAATATATTCAGAATACATTTTTAACCTGAAGTAATCTTGCCTTTTTTTACTGAATTTTACTGAATTTTTAGACTCTGAATTTCAGACAGCAAAATTACGGAAAACATTTCTGCTGGCCACTGAAAACGAAAAAAAGAATCAAAGTCGGAATTAAAGTCAAAATTCTGACTTTAATCTCAGAATTTGGACTTTAATCTCAGAATTCTGAGAATAAAGTCAAAATTCTTTTTTTTTTCCATTGGTCCTAATTGTCCTCCATACGAAATTGAGCTATTTGAATTTGAGGAGGCTGAAAATATTACATTTGAATTTTGAAAAGTAAAATTTTTTTATATGCCAATTTTTTTAATACTGAAAAGTTTAACTGAAAAACAGCCATAGAAAATGTAATTGCTTTAGAAAAAGTAATGTGAATTCTTAACTTGAAGGGAAAGTAACAAATGAAATTCATGTAGAAATAATGACGGGTTAAAAATTTACTCTCACTATCTTTTAACACCGAAAAAGTAAGCACAAATATACAACATTATATTTGTTATATATTTATTATACAACAAATATAATGTATCTATATTTTTTTTGTATAATATAAATACATTATTTATTATGGAAGTAAATACGTAGTGACACGTATTTACTTCCATAGCTGGGCTTAAGAAAAATAAATCTGTCAGCTTATTGCTGACAGTGAGTTTTCTGTTGCTGATTAGCGTGTCCAGTTATCAGGAAACTGAAGCTCCATTGTGTACCATGATGCTAAAGTTGTCATTTAATTCTCTGATATGGAACTAATTATGTTTTATTTCATTATCTTTAAGAGATCTGGACCACATCTGGTCATCTTCATCTAAAAAATTACCAATATTCATCACGGTCAAACCTGATCTTTCCATGATTCATGGGTTAAAAATAAACACCCAGATGAATCCTATTTAAGATTATCTGTTTGTGTCACTTAAGGTGTTTCATACTTGTCAATGAGTTTCTAACTTCTTTGTGTTTTTTTTTCTGCCTTTAGATTAAAACTCTCATTTCAGTTTTAGTTTTTTCTGTTTAATCAACTCACCTGGTTTCCATGTCACACCTCCCTTCATTGTATTTAAACTCTCTGCATTTTTTGCTAGATGTTGCTCCATATTTTCTTTTTCTTTTTTCTCAAGTTAAATTCTGTCATTTCCTTATTTTGTTCTTTGTTAAATCTTTATATCTTCTTTTGGGCTTGGAAAGCCTAACATTGATGTCAAACTTGGGCTTTATTATTGCTGATATTTATAATGCTGAGCAGAGGTATTTATTCAAACATCCTAATTTAAAATTTAAGTATTTCTCGACTTACTAAATTCTCAACCATTTGTTATCCGTGTTGGTTTTTATGATGGACCTAACTGCAGTCAGACCAGAATCAGAGTCGTATGAAAAATTTAAATGCAGCACAGACGGATAAACATTTTATAGACTGAGAAGTTTGACCTATCAGTATCCCTCACAAAAATAAGATTTTAACATTTTACGTTCAACTTTAAAGCAAATATACAGTTGGAACCAGAAGTTTACAAACACCACATAAAAGAACACACATCTCTTTTCACACTGTCTGAAGTCAAACCAAATTGATCTTGTTTAGATTAGTCAGAATGACCAAAATCATTTTTATTTGTGAAAGTTTTAATTTTGTTTTTATGTAATTCCTTACCTTTAGCATTGTTTGAGCTTTGGGTCAATTCTTTTGATTGGTGTTCTTAGATTTGTGTGTTTGAGTTATTAAAACTGCATAAATCCATGTTTCCTTTGAGTTTTACATTTATAAGTTTTTACATTTTTATTTGCAGATAAAGGCCAAAAACTATGACAAGGTAGAGAAGGTAAAGGCCCAAACAGAAAGCTCGTTTTCAATGATTCTGTTTAGTTGTAGGATAAATGTGTAGGAATTTTACTAATTAGATTAATTTTTGAAAAAAAAAAAGTTTAACTAGAATCGTTTGGTGTGCCTTTTCAATAATGTTTAAACTGTCGATGTTTGTAGGAGGAATCCTCCCCAAACACTTTCTGCTTCTGTCTTTTCACATATTTCCATCTCTTTTTTTTAGGTGCTTAATGCTTTTTCTCTTTATTATTTATTTTAGGTCCAGGTGTTTCCATTTTCTTGTTTATCTGTCACTTCACCTTCAGCCTGCCACTCTTTCCACCTTCTTAGCTGTTTTTGTCATTTTTATTTATTTATTTCAAACGGGTTTTAAGAAAACAAGAGGACAAGCAATCAGAGAAAAACATGTGCATGCATAACCAAGAACAAAATTACTTGTTTACCACTGTTCTGTCTGAACAGGAGAAGGAAGAAGTGAACACTTATTTATCGTTTCCTCATTTTTCTCTACCTACTCCCGTCCCCAGCTGCATCCACTCACCTATGTTTAGCTCTTTTTTTTCCACTCGTCCCTCACTATTTAACTTCTTTCTCTCGTTCACTCATTTCATGTTTCCCCTCGTTTGCTCCTGCTAAGATAATCGGTAAGTTCGTGTCTCTCTATATACGTTTCCAGTGATAATTTCAAGCTCCTATCTGTTTCAAAAACCACACATTGTGACAATTTAGCCTTTCTCCCGTTGTTTGCTTAAAGAGATAGTAGTCACTCTGATTGTGAAGGCAATAGTAAATGAATTATTTTTGGTAATTCTAACAAGAGATTTGTTGGTGTATGTGTCGTTTAATGGTTTGTAAACTTTTGGTTTCAGATGCTGTCTTCCACAAGACATTTTAGTTTTTAACAGTAAAAGATTTTTATGACTTACTCTCTTTGTTTTGGGCTGGTGTTTTACTGTCAGAAAACCTGGGAGCAAACTTTACAAACCTAGTACAGTTAACTAGAAGATATATAAATTAAAAAGCTCGCTTATGGTGCAGCGATAAACCAGGACAGATGAGTGTCTCTGCTATGCATGATAGATGCAGCGGTGCAGAAGGACATTCAGTAAATTTATTTTGCTTCTTTCCAGTTTTGCATCAACGTAATCAGCCTGTTTTCCGGACATTTTGGTTTTCCCTTGTGGAATAAGGACTCTCTCTGCTCACCAGAGTTAGATTTCTGAAGCAAACATTTAGTTAAAACTAGTGCTGTTAAACTCAACATCTCTTATCGCCGTGCTTTTAGGATGTGGCTGTAAAGCTCTGAGCTTCCCTGTAGCAAAAAAAGAACAAATGTTTTCTTCAGAAATGTGGAGGACATTTTCAGCTTTACTCCGTCGGACCAGACTTTGATGCTATGCTGCATTCCTCTCTGATTGCACTTTATGATATCACAAAGTGTCATTCATCCACCTGTAGCTTCAGCTTTCTTTGATCTATTTAATTAACTTATATTATTTTAATATATTTAACTCTTTAGGTTTTGCTTAGTATCATCCTAGTCTGTTTTGTTTATGTTTATCTATGAAATTCTGGACCCATCTTGTGTTTTCCCCTGATGTATTATATTAATATTATTTTTAAAAATTAAGCTCAATAATATAACATTTTTTATTAGTTGAAACTTTTGTTTTATAATTAAAAGTCTCTTTTCTCGGCTTGTTTTCTCTCTCCTAGACTAAACTACTGGGGACTTCAAAGTCTAGGAGAAACTGTACTTTTTGTTTCTAAAGATAAGTTTTACTTTCTTTTACATTTTCCTGTTTTACTTTTTTTTTGTCTTTCTTGGTGACTTCATCATCACCATGTAAGCAACATAAATCTGTTTTATGTATTTATCAGGAGCAGTTTTATCTTTCCATCTATGAATCTCTACTTGAGCGGCCGCTAACGTCTCTAAATATTTATTTTACTCCAGAAAGTTAACTTCTGTGTTAAATATGTTGTTTCTAAATCCCATCACAATTAATTTATTAGTTATATACATTCAAAAAACATTCACATATGTTACAAAAAACATATTGTTATCCAAGAACCTTTGGATTATTTAGGAGTTCAATGACTTTAAAGTGCTTCTTTTATTTTATACAGAAACATTATTAAAACCCTCACCCTCTATATAATCTTTGAAAATTGGTTCCTTTTCTCTTACTCAGCCTTTTTGGATTAAGCAAGATGACAAAAAAAAAGATAAAAAGTTTGGAGAGAGGCTAAGAAAATTAACAAGAATAGCAAGAGACGACTTGGAAAATTGCAATTGTGTTGGTTTTTGGCTGAATTTCCTGCTGTGTTTTCTCTTTTTTTTTCATTTTTCTGATTCACCTTTTTAATTCCTCCTGGAAGGAGAACGCACACAGACCTCATCAGTTCTCTGTTTACAAGTTTCAGTGTTTGCTGATTTAGATGTAACCTTGACAACAAAAAAATATATCTGCAACTCGCAGCTAACCTGCTGCACATGTCTCTCTCCAGCAGTCAGTACTGATTCTTACTCTGCTCAGATGTGAACTTTGACCTACACCGTCCAGCTAGCCATCAGCTGTACCGGCCAGTGGTGTGTATTGATTATTTTGATAGTTTTCATCAAAATACAATGTTTATTACTGTTTTTCTCAATTGTTGACTGTATGGTGTGTTTTATGATTTTGCATTTTTGGTGTTTTTGTGATGAGAAGAGCTTTAAAATGCCATGTTACTGAAGTATGCTACACAAATAAACCTGACTAATCAGACCAGGTTGAACTGTTTTGATTATTTTTGCTTGTTCCATGTATCTGATAAAGTTCCAGCAAGGCTTTGTTTCTCTCTTAATGGAAACTTTTCAGCTTAAAAGCTTTGCTTTTTTTTTTTTTTTTTTTTTTTCTGTTGTCAGAATGAAAATTCGGACCTGGTGTGACCCATTTACTCACCTATCCAGATGTCAAACATCTGGAGAGCAAACCATTTCTGTCCTTCAAAGTGTTTCCAGCTCGGTAAGAGTTTGATTATTTCAGAAATCCTCTGTTTGGATTTAAAGTTCATTGTTAGAATCAAAATTAAGCCCTGAAACTTTTCTTTTGGGATTCTGAACCTCCTAAATGCTCCTGATCCTTTGTTATTAAAGCTTCAGTATGTAACGTTTATAAAAAAGTTTAGTTTTTACATATTTGTTCAAGCTGTTGTGACTATAAAGTGTGAGACACTCTATGAAAAAAAAAAAAAAATTAAGTTCCTTTGCTTTCTCACAACTAGAAACAACCAGTCAGAGCAAGAAGGCGGGTCTTAGCGCTGTCAATCACAGCCTCGTGTGGCGCCGCTCATCCTCCCTCCAAATCCCCTTTTTCTGTTGCAGCTAGCATAGCCTGTTAGCTCATTAACATATCCACCCATGAGGATGGATAACTTCCATTAACGGTACGTTGCTTCTCAGCCATTACCACATTTAGCAGCGAGTACATGAGTTTGATTGACAGCTCTAAGTCCCTCCTACTGGCTCTGATTGGTTGTTTCTTCTGACCTCAGTAGCAGCTCAGGGAGGAAGTGGAGGAGATCGATCTTTTCACAGATTATCTGTCTCCTCACAAACATCTACAACAAGTTTCAACAAATATACAAAAAGTATATATTCTTTATGAAAGTTACATACCGCAGCTTTAATCTGGACACAAGATACTTTAAATGTTACATTTGCTACCTTACTGTGCCACCACAGGAACTTAAAAAACTAAAATGTTTTGTCACTGTAGCATTTTTATCACCAGTCATTGTCAACATCAAAGTGTCAGAACTGTGCAGGTGAGGAAACCTCTCAGGAGTGAAACCGGGATCCAGATGACAGCCGGGACTGAAGACGGCTGTAATCTAACCTATGAATACTGAGCACTCCCATAATAGTGGCTGCAGCTGGAGTGATGCCATCTCAAAACAGTCTCTTGCATGTGTTTCATGTCCTGCAGAGCAAACAGTCTGATGGTACCTGTCTCTAACCACTTTTACTCCTTTCTCTCTTTTTTTCTGTTTTCTATTCCCATGATTGTCACCAAACTGCCACTTTTTTGTAATTCCTCAGCTCTGCTCTTTTCCCCATAAAGTGAAAGTAGGTGCATGCGTTGACACTGACAAGAAGTGAAGAAGGAAAATTTAGCTGACTGCACTTTTTATCTTTCTCTCTCTCTCTCTCTCTGTGTGTACAGTATGTGCAGCATGTGGGTGCTTTCACATGGGTAGCAGGGCCAAAGCCAACATGGAGGGAAGAAGAAATGAAAGCTTTGGCAGTTTGCAACAAAACTCACTCGGTGTGTTTTTATGAGATAGTCTTTGCCAGGGTGGTGGGGATTTCTCCTCAATCTGTTGCTGTCCAGTTTTGGTGAGCCTGTGAATATTGTAGCCTTTGTTTTCTGTTTTTAGCAGATAAACTCCTCTGCTGCTGTAGCCCAGCTACTTCAAGGTATGAGATGCAGTGAATGTAGAGTCGGTAATTTACATACTGTTTATTTTCTTTAATATCAAAACACTCTGCTGGTTTTCCTCTTACAGCAACGACACTGTAAAACATGTGAAGATGGTTTAAAATGCAATTTAAATCAACACAAAAATTACTTTGGTTTTAACTCAGAAATTAAAGTTGATTTAACAAGAGACAAGTTGTCTAAACATTGTTTTTTTTAAGTTCATTAATCTTGAATTGTGAGTTTTAACTTAATGCTGCAATTTAAACCAAGTAGTTATTTCACAATATGCAAATAAAAACTGTCCTCACCTAGTTAAAGAGCCACATTCCTCTTTTATTAACTTATTTTACTTTACAACAATTTAAACTTTTGTTTCAAATCGCATGAACAAAATTTCAGATCTGATAATGAATTTTATTAAACATCTCAATGAATTTTGCTCAAAAACATTTGGTGTGAACAGGACATTATCCTCAAGTTTTAAAACAAACATTTGCCTTAGTAAAACACAGGGGTCAGATGAACGTAACCCACTTCCATCTCAGGATACAAAAACAAGCCGCTAAGCATTCTGGGAAGTAGTTCCCACTTCTGTCTTTTTTTTTTTCTTTCAGTTTTTTAAGTGCTAACCTAAAAACTCTAATTTATTAACTCTTAATAAAAAGTTAACAACTTACTACTGTAAGTTTGTCTTTCACAAACACATTTAGGGTCAAAATCTAAAACTCGCTAAATTTTTTTTAACTTAAAGAGTAGAAGGTAGTTGACACAAACAACTAAATGAAATGTTTTACAGTGAAGTAACTTTTTACACACAGCTATCACTGACTGGTTCAACCAAAACACTTTAAATCCACTTTCTTCCAACCTCAGTTTGACGTTGCTGCCATATTAGCTGATTTGTTGTGTGTTTAACAACGGAAGCAGGGTTTGAATGCGTATCACGATACAAGCGTTTCATAGCAGTTTATTTCGATAACTACTGTTTAGTTTTTTATTTTAAATATCTGAAATACTACTAAACGTTTCCTGTGTTTTATCCACAGTTTTCACTCCACACCGTTGCTGTTTGTTTTTAAGCAGTTATGAGGCAAAGTGACTGCTGCGCCAGTTACTCAACAGGCTGTTGCTAGGTAACCACAGGTTCCTCAGTTACCAGGTAACCAAAGAGTGAGTGAGTTAGTTGATCCCACTCACAATAATAACAAATAGTAAAATTAAGTCTATCCAAATACATTTATTAAGTTGTCATGTTAAATAAAGTAAGTTTGACGAGCTTAATTTGATTACACGTGACAAAGTAGCACACTTTTTTTCAAAGAAAATGCAGAAAAGAGGGAATGATAGAAAGCAAATGGATTACAGGATTCATGCAAAAATGACGCAGTGTTAAAAAAACGCCTCAACAATGCAATTACAGTTGAATATTATTACTAAAAAAAAAACAGTTTATTTGCTGTGATTGTGTCTTTTCAATTACAGCTTGCTTCAAATCATCAGCAAAGAGACAGAAGAAAAAGTTGGCAAATTGCAAAAATGTGTTGTTGGTGTCTTTATTGATGTTTAAAAAACTTATTTTCTAAGCCAGACAGGCGCCGGTGAATCTGGTGGAGGAGAGATTTTTGCTGGAGAGACGGTAGAACTCATGATGCGTTCCAGTTCTACACAGAAATGGGAAATTCCAACTTCCCAGTTGGAAAAATCTTCAACACCGGAAGTCGGAGGTCCCACTGGGAAACAGGAAGCAACTGAGAAACAACGTGGAGGGATTCAAACTGTTTTTGCCACTATTCATAAAAACAAACTGTAAAAAATCTCTTTTATGGAGCAGATCAACCAACAACATTAAACAGAAAAACGTAATTAAATTACTGTAAAGTTAAATAAATATTGAATACAAATAATATTATTAAATAAAAATAATATTATTCAATAACTGTAAGTTGTCCACAAAAACTCCACATCCATTCTGAACCCAACACAAAAAATGAACTGCAGAATAAATGTCCTTTAATGTTTAATTACTTATAAACTAGGCATCCATAACATAAAATCCAGCAGTTTTTAGCCTGGATTTAGCCCTCTTTAATTCATGATCCTAAGGCCTCTACAACCAAACTGCAGAGTAAATGGAAATACATTTTAGCAGGTTGAACTGAAGGTACAGTTGAGTAATATTATTGAACAGTAAATTTGACTTCTTGGATTTAATTTTAATAATCTAAATTATGCACAGAACATTCAAACACACAAAATCTTTCAAAGTATTTTTGTCTAGTTTCTGGTGCAACTATGTCGATACTTGAGATAAGACAAAACAAGTAACTTTTCATGAAGATATGAGCTTGTTTTAAGTCAGTTATTCCTTAATAACGATGAAAATGTATTAGTGCCATTGTCGGATTATTTCACTTATAACAAGACATTTTTCCAATATTAAAAGTGAAATAATCCGCCAGTTGAACTAGTAAAACAAGCTCCTGTATCTACTTTCGTGTTTTTTTTTTGTTTTTTTTTGCAGTGATTTTATTTGACAGTGTGAACTTTGCCTTTAGTAAGCATCAACATTACCGTCAAGAGTTTCACCTTTCCAGCGGACTTGGCGAAATAAATCCGCTCTCTTGCATTACAGCAGACTGAACTGCACCTGCACTTCAGGGCGTTTCTCCAACCATTCAGCAGCAGCGCGTGCAGGTGTGGCAGCGATGTCAACCCGGAAGTGAGCTGTTGTCAACAGAGAGGGACGCGGCAGCCGTTGAGCCTTACACCTCCGCGCTGCTCTGTCAGAGACGATGCCTGGAAGCTGCAGCCCTCAAAGATTTGGCTACACGGTCGTGAAGTTCATCTTGTTCTCCTACGCCTGCGTGTTTTGGGTGAGTGTTGCTGTAAATGTCGAGTTTTTCTGTGCGTTAAGAGAGTCCGACAGGCTGGCCGGAGGAGGGAACTCGCTGACACCGAGCTTGTTTATGTCTACCGGTGTTTGAGAATATAAGTTGTTAGTTCTACTCTAGTTTCCGATATATAGTGATTTATGACTGTAGCTCAGATTATTTTTTGTTTATTTGTTTGAAACCTGTGGAGTAACGATATCTCTCACATCAGAGTTTGCGCTTCTTATCTCTTGGCCACACCTTCCTCTGCTCACCTTTACTCCAAAAAGCGGCTGTTCCTGGATAAAAAAACAACAACAACAAAAAAAAAACAATCAGGAGATCTTGAAACTGTTTGTATGTGTGTCACATGATCAAATCACTCATTTTGTAAACAAATAATTTGCTTCAAAGCACCAAATCTCAGTTCCTATAAAGATTTCCTCTAATTTGGGGTGAATTAGCTGCCTCACATTAGCTAATATACATACTTCTGACTGCTAATGTTAATCTAAATTTATGTTGAATAAGATTTGAAGACTATTTTGTGGAAGTGCTGTGACAGAGCTATGACCACAAGCAGGTCATGAATCAAGGCGCATGTCATTGTGGTCAGGAGTCTGTGGGATCCACACAATCTGTTTTAACTTCAACTTCTTGTGACAAATCTATTAATTTGACTGATTTATTCGACTCAGACTAATTATATGTCAAGTGTGCATTTATATTTTTTAATTATTATGGAAAACCCATAATTTTGTTTCTGAAAAATATAAAAATACACGTAAATTGCAGCTTGGCAGAAACTGTTTGTTAAAGTAATAAAGCAATGTTACAATATTCATCTCTGGGAAAAATTAATAGACCCCTTAAAATGATCAGTTTCTTTGATTTTACTCTTCATAGGTAAATGCTTGATTAAATGAATATTGTTCTTTTATTCTACTAACATGCCTCTGAAATTCCTAGGCTGGTATTTATTTGCAGGCAATGACAAATGGTCAAAATAACAAAAAAGATGCAGAGCTTTCAGATCTCAAATAATGTAAAGAAAACAAGTTCATGTTCGTTTAGAAACAACCATGCTGATGTTTTAACTCAGGAAGAGTTCAGAAACCAATATTTGGTGGAACAACCAGGAGGGTTTAAGTGGGGCTCAGTGCAGTGGCCTCTTAGTTTTTCCCATAGATGTATTTTCACTTGAATCATTTGTTGTGCAGCATTTTTTCTGACTGATCCACCAGTGGGAGCAAAGTTTTTTTTTTTTCTAGTGGCAAGATAAAAAAAAATGCTTAGTGAAATAATAAATTAATAGAATCAATGTGGAAAATTTCTGTGAAACAGCAGCAAAGTGACAGGCAATTAAAAGCAAGTAGATCCTCACAAAGCAACTATATTATTTATTTTATTTCAGCCTCGTTTGTCTGCATTTTTTTTATACTTCACATTTCAGTAGTCAGGGTAGCTCAACATTTAAAAGGAAAACTCCTCCCACATCACCTCATGATCGCCCAGAAAGCTCATAATTACAGATAACATAAACTCACTCAGGCTCTGGACGCTAGGGCAGTCATTCATCCAGCCGGCCGCCATGTTTTTGAGTTAAAAAATGTTTAAAGTTGACAGGAAATTTGAAAATATTACTCAGTAGTTATGCGAAGACTAATACCTAAACACCAACTATAAAGTCTTAAAAAAAAAAACGGCAATAATAATAATTAAAAAAAAAAAAAACTAAGATAAATTAACACTGCTAAGCCTGGTGGGGGCACAAGTAAAGCCTGGTGGCCCGCCAGCCTTATTATACACTGAAGGAAACCCTGCTTACCTAGAAAGATGGAGGGAACAGATTTGTCATAGCTGTTACCAATTTCTGCTTTACTCCGAGATCTGAGCTGATTCTGACTTTAATGGATTTGTTTTGTTTATAATCTCAGTGGCTCATAAAACGTGAGACGAATCCACTGGACTGGATTGTAGATTATGGGGAGGAATCTGTGTTGCAGTTTCTTTGATTTATGTATTATTTTAAGTAATTTTTTAATACAAAACAAAGGCATTGCAAAGAGGATTTCAGTTAATATCCTTTAAACATTTAATTTGAGTCACTCTTTTAGACCCTTTAAATGATGAATGGAAACCAAAACCTCCTTATGAAGGGATATAAATCTTGACCATTTCTATTTTTAAGAAATCTTTGTGGAGAATCTTATATTGTTCAAACAATATTGCTGACATGTCACCATATAAAGACAAAATGTCCATGATATATTTCCATTTCTACATTATCCTGCATGTTAAACGCATTTTTATCTCAGGCTCAAACATATTTAGTGATGCACTTTCATCATTTCAGAGTCATCTGAATCTTTAATGTATTAAACAAAGAACTCAATTCAACTTTTTGCTACTGGAAAAATCTGTTTATCTATATTTGTTAGAAAATGCCAGCTTACAGGTTTTCCCCAGTGCACTATAAGCCTGGCGGGCCACCAGGCATTACTTATGCCCCACCAGGCTCAGCATTGCTTATTTATTTAATTTTTATTAAGACTTTATAGTTGGTGTTCAGATATTAATCTTCCAATAACACATAATTGTCAAGTGATATTTTCAAATTTCCTGTCAACTTTAAACATTTTTAACTCAAAAACACAACAGGCTGCTGGGTGAATGACTGCCCTAGCACCCAACCACCAGGCTTAGCAAGTTTTCTTGGGGAAACCTTGAGCTCAAGTATTCTTAGAAGGATCATTTAACTTTAAAGAGACATATTCTTTAGATTTTTAATTTTATTTTCGCCATGTAGGACCTCCCATGTCTCAGTTCAACTGGAGCAACATGCTGATGGGTTGCATTCATCCTATGATAGTCTGTCTTTTCCCTAACATAGGCAGCGCTGCAGCTGGGCTGCCTAAGAGAAGGAATAACGGTGTACAGGCAGACTGACACTCCAGTTAAAAATCACTTGTCTGTTTCCAAATCGTTTTGGCGCGGACAAGCAGAGGATAGATGGCACAGGAGTCGGTTTATTACAGGGACTGAATGCTGCGCTGATGGTGGGAGGAGAGGAAAGTAATTGAGCTGCGTTTATTTTGCTTCCACAGGTTGCAACTCTTTTATAATAAAGCAATTTTCTATTCAGGGCCTGAGAAGAATGTAGTTAATCTGAAAAATTACAAGCAGTTTCGGTTTTATTGTTGTTTTCTCAAGAAAGCGTAGACACTCAAACTCCGCTCAGTGAATTATCGATTAGATGCGAGCTCAGCTTTTCCTTCTTTTAACGAATGTTGTACTTTCTACTGGCTTTCTGCGAGCTTTGTTGATTTATTGCAAATATTGAAGTAGTAACCAAATGCAAATAGCACAGAGGACTCAGTTTGGAGGGAAATTTGTGTTGCTTAAACTTTCAGAGATTAAAATGTTTTAATTGATGCAGACCTGTCTGATCTGTTTGCATTCTTATTGTCTGTGTTGTTGAACAGGAAGCGCTAAGGATGTAAACAAGCCAAGTAACGGTTCCTTACAGTGACACAACAATTGTCTGAAACATGAGTAATATCCTGCATGTTCTGGTCAATGATTTAACAAAAAGACAATGGTGTTTTCAAAATAGGAGCTAAAACTAAACATTAAGTTGATGAGAAAACCACAGGTTTCCTCCACATTCTGTGTAAATCAGTAAGAGACGATTTCACCAAATATTTTGTAAACATTGTAGAAAATCAGTTCAAACTGCTAAGAGTTTAGCGGGACTGTTAAAGCAAAATCTGCTTTGTGTTTTTGTTAATAGCTGATGCATGTTTCCAGTGTTGGGCTTTTTTGGGTCTTTCTTCACCTTCACTCTTTAAAATGTCCACGTCGTTCATGCTGCAGTAGTTCAACTGCTGGAATATTTTATATAGATTCTTCACACCTGCAGTTCAGGAAAAACTTAACCAGCTGGTTATTACTGAACTGCAGTCATCTGAATCAGGAAACATCTAGAACATGCACGGTAACGTACCTTAAGAACCAGGGCTGGGAAACACGGCGGGTTACCCTGAGTTTTGGCCGTGTGCGTTCATGGCTGTACGTGCAGGATTGCAGATATAAACGACGAGTGGGTGGATCATGGCTTCGAAAATTCTGCTTTTCAGAAAATTTAAATATTATACAAGGCAAAATATTTTTTGTAAACAGACTCAACAATGCAGACAAGCCAACCTAGGCGATGTGGACATGATCAAGATATTTTCTGTGTCAAGTGGTTGTAATAATTATCAATATGTGGATTTAACAAATTAAAATAGTTGTTGTTTAAGCAACTATTTTAATTTGTTTAAACAACAAATTAAAATATCAAACCATTAATAATAAATTGGACTTAACTCTAAAAATTGTCAGATTAAATTCTCTCAAGAATTGAAGAACTTTATGGATTAACCATCTCAGTCTCTTATCTAGCAATATTTTAATATGCAAATCTTATTTGCAGTGCTGTTTTAAAAAACCAAATACGCTTTTAGTACTTTAGTCTAAAAAAAAAAAAGCAGCCTGCAGAAACTTCACCTGGCCTACAATGACGGCATGAGGCTACTACTCAGATGGAGTAGTGCTAACCTTATGTTAGTGCATAATGCTTTACCCACCTGTGCTCAGGAATCTTATGCACAAATGCATGTGAAGATTATCTGTGTTATGCAATAATATAATTGCAATTTTAGTAAACCCTGCACCGAGGACAGTGAGATTTTCCTCAAGGTTGTGGCGTCATCATTTATTTGTGACTCAGTGAATATTATGTCATGTTTATTTTTGTCTTGTATTGGTTTTTTTGTACTTCTTATTTTGTTTTTATCGTTTTACTATAGAGCTGTTTGTGTCTGGAATAAAGACACAATGATGATGATGATGTTTAATATATGGGTTAAAATTTTTAAATAGAATTACAGTGGATCCCTGACGATGCACGGTTCCATATTCTCAGATTTTTCTGTGCAACGTAACTCTGAATTATTTGTGGAAAATTTACCTATTTTTCTTCTTTTGAAGAGCACACATAAAGTATTTCAGAGAAAATGTTCTTTCGAAAACCTAAATATCTCGCCGCGAAGCTACTTGAAATGTGTTTGCAAGTAGCCAATGCAGGAGTGGCGTTTATTTTCCTTGTTGCTGATTGGCTGAACTCCCAATAGCAGACCTAGGACAACTATGGATGCTATCTTCTCGTAACGCACATGAAGGTATTTTTGGTGTTTGAACTGTGTCAATTTTTTTCCTCCCTAATGAATTTAATCTCTAAATAATATTTCAATATTGAGCTGCAGAATATATCTAATATATCAGACTCAGTCTGTTAGATTGAAAACAACCAATAAAGTAGCTACTTCATCTTGAAAAGAAAAGGCAGAAAGTCCTGCTGTGTTTACTGTAAGAACCTGCCAGTTCTTGTAAGAAAAGTTTCACATGTAAAAGGTCTGACGATGATTTCACAGAAGCTGCACCGCTTCCACCTACGCTTTGTACAAATTCATGAAATCAGTATATGGTTTAATATCATGGTGACATTCAGCAGGTTTTAGAATAAATTGCTTGCCATTATAATTGCACACAGACTATTATGAATCATGATTCTAAAAAAAATTAAGCTATAACTCTGTTAATAGATTTTGATCATTAAAGCGCCAGCCAAGTTTGAATTGCATCAATACAGGGAACAGAAGAATGAATATGGCAAGAATTACCTTTTAAAATACGCATCACTCTGCTTATGAGGCTTTATTTTAGACATCTAAATTAGCTTTTAACAAAAAAAAAGTACGTAGAAAATCTGCAGGAGGGAGAGCCTGAAACAGCCAATCACCATCTGACAGGCTAATATAATGAAAAACACAATTTAACACCAGTTGGTCTTTGCAAGTTCAGTTTTCCGTCATATTAGACTGTCGGTCAATTATACCTAGAAACACCTTTACTGAAAACACCTTCTAGTTTTTAAGTTATACGTGTTTGACTATGCAGTTGCAGTCAAACAAAATAAGGAGAGCTGGGTACCAGTAGCACAGATAAGAAAGTTGGAGTGTGCAGAGATAATTTATGATTTGGAACTTTATTGCTTTTAGGCTATCGGTTAAGAAAGCACTGGCCGAGATTTTCTTGTATCAATAACTGAAACAAAAAAAAAAGGAAAAAAATTCAAAAGACTCGCCCACATATCACTCTGCTTATCTCGCTCTATTTTAGACATTTTAATTAAGTCTGGCAAAAAGAAAAAAAAAAAAAAAGATGTTTAAAGTCTGCAGGAGGCAGATTCTGAAACATTCAGTCAGTGTATTTAAGTACCAGTTAAATTAGACTGTCATTCAATAGAAATATTTTTATTCAGAACAACTTCTATTTTTGTTTTTATTTATGACGATAGCCAGTCAAAAATAAAGCGAAGTAGGAATCTGTAGCACAGATGAGGAAGTTGGAGGGTGCGGAGATAATTTATGCAATGGTGTCTGACTCTAATTTACAATATTTTTTATTTTAAGTGAAAAAACTATGCATATTAATAGTTTATGACAATATAATTGTTTTCTCCTGTTTTACATGTTCTGCTGTAGATTTTAGGATAAAACTGTAAATATACAGGAAACTAATTTGGATTTGAAAGCTTTTCAGTTATAAGGATGGAGCTGATGTGTTCATTGTCAGATGATTTTAAAGAGTATTTAATAAATGCAAAATAAAGCAGAGTGACTTGATGAATCAGTTCATTTTGAGTCCGTCCCTCGTGTGTCCAGCTCCTATCAGTGAAGGACTCTGGTATTCCTCAGTTCAGTTGGACAGTATTTCTTGTTTAAATACATTTTCCCCTCTGTTCTCTGAACTGTCTCTGAGTTTCAAGTTTTGCTAGATGCTTTCACAAACCCACTGCGGAGATATTTTGGCAGTCTGGCAGCGTTACCTCGGCCTGCTTCCTTTATATCAGTCATCCGCAGCTTTAAGTGCACACAGATCAGCAGAGGCCTGCCCCTGTCGCTGTAGTTTGCTCCTCCGCGGTAAAAGCTGAGGCGGAGTGTGCTTCCACCTCTTTTTGTTTGTCGTTTGAAAAGATTTTGAAGAGTATTTGAACATAGATATTATGCTGTGCAGCTTTTCTCTTCAGTGTTTTTCGCCAAAATGTGTTTGTATTGATTCAGAATTTGAATTCCTTCCAGACAGAGACTTTATTTTGCTAACGGTGACAGTAGGTTTTAAAAGCTCTTAAGGGTTTTCTCTTCTACCTTGTAAGACGGATTAAATCTGTCTGACCCTATAACACATGGCGAGTTGGGACAGGTAAAGAAAAACGGGTGAAATCGTTTTTGCTTTTGAATCTCTGATATCTACATGTGTGGAAAAACCTGTTTTATTTTTTTCTTCTACACGTTTTCCTTTCTTTCTCTCCAGCATTAGGGAGAATAAATGCCAGAAAATAAAAAACAAATGTGCAATCTAAACACATTTTCCAGATTCTTTACTTTGCCAAAAACAAACCTAGTTATTCTATGTAACTATGTAACTTTTTTCTTTTTTTGTTTTTACATATTTGTTAAAACTGTCTTGACAGTTTTTATGAGGCATTGTGAGAAGGCAGAGGAAATATTTATTTTTTTTTTTTTTACAGATATGCCACATACCATACTTTCATAACAGTTTTAATATATCAATATAAAATATATTTTTTTTAATAAAAACTACAAATTGCAGCTTTAAGCATAGGTACACCAAGATTTTAAAAAGTTACTTGTTTAAAACCGCTAAAATGTTCTTTTAGAAAGTCTCTCCATTAAGATAAAGCTCCTGATTAAGGAGAGGTTTTTCTTCCAGCTGTAGAGCGTAAACTAAAGATTTCCCTCCAACTGTCGCTGTGCACTGCTAGTCAGCCGGCTGCTATGCCTTCCTTTAACGTGTTTATTGTGGTGGTCTTGTGTAATATCTGGGTATTTTTGCAATTGTCGCCATACTGTAATGAGGAAAATTTTCTGCCATAATCCAAGAGCAGACATTTTCAGTCTGAAAACAGAATTTCACGTCTTTGGTTCTCAAAACTTCTAATACTTGTACTTAGATTTTCATTTTGAAAGCAGGACTTCCATGTCTTTCTTAAAAATTGTAACGCTTGTACTCAAAACTTCTGCTCTCTTTCAAATCGTCACTGCGTTTTCTCAAACCTTCCTCCTCGCGCTCAAAACGTGTCTCTGCTCGGAACAAATCTCCACTTGCAAACCTTTCTGCTCGCTTGAGAATCATTTTCTGCTCTCTCGAAACAAAAAAGTACCGTTGCCTAGCAACTTCTCAGCCAATAGAATGAAAGTGTTGTACTTGTCCTTCTACTGCGTGTGCCTGTGTGGCTACTAAATATACGCCAGAAGTGGGCTAGCAGTCAATGCTAACAGCCTACAGGTGTTTGTTCACCCAACCAAAGAAAATGGATCCACAGAAGCAACCAAGTTACAACTTAGTCACGACATAATATCTGTCTGCCTGTCTACTATAAGTTTATAGATATATATGTTTTCTGTTAATGGTGGTATATAGATTAGATGGGTAGCATATCGTGACGAAGTTGTTGGTTCCCATATAGCCACAGAAATCAGTCAAAGGGCCACACTTTGGACATCCATCCATCCATCCATCCATTTTCTAACACTCTTGTCCCTAGTGGGGTCGGGAGGAGTGCTGGTGCCTATCGCCAGCTAACGTTCCGGGCGAGAGGCGGGGTCACCCTGGACAGGTCACCAGTCTGTTGCAGGGCAACACAGAGACAGGGAGAAACATACATAAAACATATTATTTAGTGAAGAGCTGTCCCAAGTGTGGGCTGCACAGCGGTGCAGAATCCTTTTTATGTTTGGCTCTACTATGAGAAACAGCCATTGCCTACAAAAGAAAACTATAAAATTAGACAACTTTTATTTTCTCATCCCGCCAGTACGAGAAAATTGTCAAATCAAAATAATGAGTTGATTTTGTTGCAGTAAGAAGATAATTGCCTTTCTTTTTTAAATACAAGCACTCGGATCATGTCACACATTTTCATTCAAAATTCTTCAGTGCCACAGTAAAAACCATGGTATTTTTACTCTTATCACACCAGGAAATCTCATATTCATGACATGATTGCATCATATTAGAATTCTTCATAGTGTCACCTGCTTTGCTCCCTGAACAAAAGTTTGCTGGCCTCCGGCTCCCAGCGCTCACATTCTGCATTTTAATGCATCTGAATCCTCATCAAAGCTCTCTGCCATATTTTTTCCTGCTTTTGCAGTGGAATAAAAACGTAACGCAGTGACTGTAAAGCAGCCCTCTGGGTCTACACTTTCACCTGCTATGACTCTCAAACCCATTTTGAGTTGTTCCCCTGCGTTAGTATCAGCTTTCTAAATTCACAACGGACTGTGCTGCCTGCTGAAATGACCACATAAACACAGCAGCTGGTCTGTTATTTCACTTATGTACAGAATGAGAACCAGAAGTGAGAAAATGACATTTCTTTCACACCCCACACTAAATAGCCGGGTAGGGTAACCCACGAGATAAGGACTCATTCACATGTCAGCGGCTGTCTTCCTGTCAGCTGAATTTGCCGCTCTCCTGTCACTCACCGAGCAAAATGGAGAAACGCACAAAGCAGAAACGATGTTGGTCCATTTGCCACCGATTTTTCTTTTTAAAGAGTCGTGGGGGAAAAAACACACAAAGGAGAAACTTACTGTGTTCAGTAAGTTTCAGCATCTGATGATGAGTTGACGAGACCAACGCCTTATAAGACAAATAGTCCTCTGGCTCTACTCTGTGTGTGTGCTTGAGTGTGTGCTCTGGTCCTTATGAATGAGTTGCAACATTTTTCTATGTTGGCTTTTGATGAAAGAACGTTTAACAAAACCTTTAACTGATTTTCTAGCTATACTCAGGTGAAGCGCATGCAGTCGAGCTGTTGCAGTTTTCAGCATGTGTGTTATATAAAATCAACCTTTTTTTTTTTTTTTAGCTTTACATCATGTTCTAATGTTTTTCCCACATCAAAAACATACCTAGTTTTGCCTTGATTCTTCCATGCATGTTTGGGAAATCCTTTAATCTCCATGGCAACTGTCAAGCTGTGCAAAACGCGTGGGTGGATCTAGCCCCGCCCTCGAGACACAACTCCTCCTCCAAACTGGAGTTTCTGAGCTTCCACCTCACAGATCAGCCTCTCCTGTGACTCCAACACTCAGCTCCTTCAGACTAGCTAGCAGCAACTAGCAAACAATCAATTGAGCTCATTATACCAGTTACTTCTCATTGCAACACCTGTAAAAATGTTGTGATTTGCTGAAGGCGGAGTTTTAGAACGAGCAGGAGTTTTTAAAGGGACAGAGACCCAATTTCAAAGTGTTAAATTAGGAAGAAAATTTTCCTTTAAGTCATATTTAATATACATAGCATTTATATAACGACTGAAGTTGATATAGTTACTTGATTGTGCTATAAAGTGACTCGATGTGCCTGGAAAACACATACTGCCCCTTTAAGTGTCTGCGCTGTGTTGTCATTTGAAACACTAATCACTTTATTTACTTACTTTAAACATTAACCTTGTAAGTTTCAGATATTTTCAGCTTTTTAAAAGATTTGTTGATTTATTTGTAGACCAACAAATAAATCCCTTTTTTTTTTTTTATTTAAAATAAAAATAAGCTGGTCTGCAGGAGTGTAACATTTCAAAATGGCTTCTCATGTTACCTGCTGCTAAAATTTGGTCTTTCTTTAGTTTGCACATCAGGTCAGATATTTGCAGTCAAATTATTCTAAAGTAACCTGGGCAAAAACAAGCTGTGAGGGTGAATATTCCCAGTGGGGGGTGTAATTGTTGGAGTTTTGTGAGGGCAGAATTATCATAGCTGTCAGAAATGACTCCCAGAGGATCAAAAATAAAAGCTTTTTAAATAAAAATCCCTCTTTGTTCAGAGGGAACAATCTGAACAATCTTTTGTTCAGATTGTTCCCTCAATCTGAACAAAAGATTGAATAAATTTTTTTTTCAAAAAGATTTTGTTTAAAAATCTTTTTGTACTGGTGCGGCCAAAAGATTTTTGACTTTTTGGATACACAGATACATCAGTTAAGCAAAAAGTCAGTACAGGTGGGATGTTGCTGTGTGGCTTTTGTCTCGGTGTGAGATAATAGGTCTGTGGTGTGTGGGTTTTCTTGCTCATGGAAACAGAAAACATGCTTGTTGTGACTGTTTGCTTTAAAATTGATTTTGAAAACGACGAAGCGTGTGCATGGTCGTTTGTCCAGGATGTTCCTGTGTTGGTCCTGGGATTGACTGATTACCTGTCTAAGATGAACCTCACAAATCCCCCTGGGGAAACCTGCAGCCCAACAGAACAGCTGAGGAGAGTTTTCTCTCTGGTGTTACTTCGTGGCTCTACTGTCTGAGAAACTTCAATTGTTCAAATGCCTGCATCTGATTCTGTGTTGCTTCATTTGTTACTCAACCTTTCTTAGCTGGCAGTGACAGGTTGAGTCTTCCTACATCTCCCAGAATGCTGTTCTGTTCTGGATCAGAGTCCAGGGAAATTAACAATCAGACGTATTATCTATTATTGATCGCATGTCTATCGCGACATATATTATTGATTTATTGATCAGCCCTAGTTATTAAAATGCTCCTCAACTTTGGAGAAAGCTCTCAGAAACCTGAGATGTGCAGGAAATGTTGGCTGCTTTAAAGGTTTTCAAAGAATCAGACTATGAAACGTTTTGCCTGTTGGAAGCATTAGATTGTAGACTACACTTTGATAGGATATAAATTTAAAACAATGCTTCAATCTAAAGTTGGATGTAAATTTATGTCCGTCATTATTATAAATTTCTTTTATGTGATACTTTTAACTGTGTGACGCATTAAGCTCTCTAAGCCCATTTTTAAAGGACTTTGTTTTTCCTTCGATGTCCTGTAAATCACTTTGGATTATCTTATGTATGAATAGTGCTATATAAATAAATCCTTCCTTCCTTCAAACTTTACTTGGTTTTATTGAGGTGCTGCAGCAATCGTTTAAACTGGATGTTAATTTAGTAAAAGGATTGTCTTTCACAGTTTAAGTTTACATATTCATCTGAATGTTTGCAAACATTTGCTATTGAAGTCTATACGGAGTAATTATAACTTTTTCCTTTAAATCTAACAAACATGGATACATTTCCTCATTAGTGTGGATAACAGATATAATTGCCTTGCAAACAAAATACAACTCAGTTTTTTTTATTTGCCACATTACAACAGAAGTAATTTAAACGCACTCCACTGAGGGATCCAATTAAAAGCAGTTACATTATTATTCACTCCCAACACAATCTCATGCAAATCCAGTTGCATTCAGTGCAGTTCCGTTCAAATTATAATCCAGACAAACACAGTACTGTAGGTATAAAGTTAAAAAGCAAGCGGTCAATATTGTGACTTTTCACAAAGGTTTGGTTTTAAAGTTTATCATAGAAAATGGTGGAATTATGTATTATTTCTTTAATCCATGGTCCAAATAAAATTGTATCTGTTCAGAAATTAAAATAATCCACCCTGACCGATAATCTGTTGTGTTTCCAGCTTATAGGCACATTTATCCTGTCCATTGGCATCTATGCAGAGGTGGAGCGACTGCGTTTTAAGACCCTGGATGGGTTGTTTTTGGCCCCGTCTATAATCCTCATCCTGTTGGGAATTGTGATGTTCATCGTTTCGTTCATTGGAGTTTTGGGCTCACTGAGGGATAACCTGAAGCTTCTGAATGTGGTGAGTATTTGAGCCGTTTGTGGATTTTCTATATCAAAATTTAAAAAGGAAAATCTAAGAAGTCCTGTGATCGCGGTGTTACTTTTCGTCCCATAAAATCCCGCTCTGTGAAGGGATTACTTGTTTACAAACACAGCGGATGTGCGCGCAACTCGACTGCAGAAAGAGCTGGGCCGTCCTTTAAGTGCTCTCAGGTTACCATGGTTACCCACATTTATCTTGGTGTTTTAGCATTAGCTAGCATATTGTCAGCGTACTGCAAGTGTTTATCACAGCGTGATGAAATAAATTATGCTGCTAAATTGACATTAGTGAATGAGATGCGTCTTAATGACCCATAAGCATTAAATGCGGGCGAGTCAATAAATGACGAGAGAAAATGGCACAAATGTCGGATATTACTTACTTGCTAGCAATTTTGTTAACTGATCAGCTCTCGGTAAGGGATGTCGAGTCCTTCTAAATAAGACAAATATTTACATTTTGACCAATAAGGGCACAGGAATAAAGGGTTTTCCTAAAATGAATGTTTTTATTAAAAAAAGAAAAACAGAATTTATATTTGGTGTGCAAAGGACAAATGATGGCTTTCCCTCCTCTCTACCCAAATAGATTAAGTAAAAAGATTCTGTGTGTAAAAAAAAAAAATAAAAAATTACAGTTGAAATCCACCTTTAGGTTAACTTTCTACTTATTTTGAAAAACACACAGAGCCTTTTTCTTTTCTTTTCTTTTTTTTTAAGTGAACAGTCATAGAGATTGACTGCATTTTTTATATGCAGTGTCTTAACCGTGTTTGTCCTGCTTCTGAGCCATTTGATTCAGTTTCTTGTAGGACATGTTTCCTTTGTCTCCATTGAAGCCGCAGCGTTTCTGCTTGCCATGCAGTCTGCGCAGGCTTTGTGTCACAGGGCCATTTGATCTTATCTCTGTTAATATGCGTGCCATAAACTGTCTGAGAGCCGTGCTGTTCCTCTAAATTAGGTCAGTCATTAACATGATTAAAATTTACTTTTAACAATTGCAAATAGATTCAAAACTGTCCACAGTGTGATGCATCTAAAAATAAATTATTTCCCTGTGGTTAAACTGCTTTATGTTTCTTATTTAAAAAAACAAAAATCTAACTATTTTTTTCCTGTAATATTTAACCATTTTACATTTCAAAATGAACTGAAGCTGCAGGTTTACCAATAAGGCGGCTCTACGCCTCCTGAAGAAAATATGAACAGCATTTAACAGGTTTTCTAAGTGCTACCCTCCCATCAGGGTTATTGGTGTTGAGTAGATCCTTTATCGTCTAAACATGCTTTTAGCATCCCTTCATCAAATGCTTCTCTGACCAATCTCTTTTCTTTATGTAGTTGCCCATTAGTATTGTGCAGCCTTCAAAACCTGCCAAGTTGCTCTGCAGCTGCTGAATATAAAACCTGAGCTGCAGCCTCAGTGCTCCATCTTGGAGAAATGTGCCCAATTTTCACTCAGATTTGAAACTCTTTCTCCATGGGGGGCATCGACAGAAGAGGGTGCATTTCCAGTATGGAAAATTACAGAAATATGCTATAATTGTTTGCCAGCAGCAGTTTGGGAGGCTTTGCCCTTTGTTGGGGACGTCCATACAATCCTGCACTGCCGAACAGCAAGTGGCTCTTTGCTGCTCTGCTCACAGTTTAGATTTTCTTCAGGGTTTTGGCAAAATATCAAAATCTCTTGGAGGTTGTGTTTAGTAAGTAGAAATGTTGTACAATATTCCTGCCCAGAAAAAGACAGATTTAAAGAGGAGACTGAAGGAAAACAGCAACGTGGCCGTCATGCCCACCGACTGGTGTAAACATCTAAATAGTTTTCTTCCTCTGCAAAAGATTATAATCTGTGTTCTTAACAGATTAGCAGTAGGAATGCAGTTCTTTTTTAGTCACGACTTCAACAGTTGGCGCCTTAAGAGGACAAAATTTATGAGATTAAACAGATCGGACAAATTTATTAGTATTGTTCCACAATAAACAAAAATTATACTGTCTATAAAACAACTTAAAACTGGCAAAAGTCTAATCATATTTCTTACTGGGTTTTGTTTTTTTTGTATGCTAAGAACAGGTCTGAGTTTGTCTTTGATTATTAATTTATCTGAATATTTACGACTGTGGAAGTGGAATGGATAAAAATGAAGATACCCATATGGTAATATTTTGTGGCAGCAGCTTTTTGCAGCAATCACTGACAACTAATGATGTCTTTAGAATACGACTTTTCCACTCTTCCTTAAAGTGCTCAAGCTGTCTTAGGTTTGAAGGCAGCATCTCCTCATTTACAATTTCAAGATGTTTCCATAGACGATCAAAACTTCGTCTATCAGCTCAAAGAAACTTTGTGGCTCGTCAACTTGCATTTTTTCAAATCTCGGTTTGGGTTTTTTTTTCTGTCAAGAGCCAGAAAAAAATTTAAAATAAAGTTAAGGAAATAATAATAAAAAAAAGGCAACAAAGTGTCCATATTCTGTTGATTTAGTGTAAATATTTGAATAGGATTCGGATGAGGTGAACACTTTGTTAATCCCAATCCCTTCCCTATAAATCATGAATAATTCTATCATGAAATGTTAAACATAAAATCTGATTAATCAAGATATAGCCAAGTGACAGAAACCAGCCAATGTCTACATTCTACACAGTGTTTTTAAGGATTTAAAGAGAGATCAGATGGATATGTTAAATTTAGTCTGATAGTAAACTGCATTACTGAAAACTGGAGGATATTTCGATTTGTTAAACTTGATAAACCAATACAGTTCTTTTTTTTAAGAGTATAATTGACAAGTGCTCTCAGAAAACTACTGTTACTAGTTGTTTTTTCATGTTACGGTTGATTTCTCATGTTACGGTTCATGGAAGGATCTCTCTTTAAGGCAGTCTTTCTCCCGCTGTGGTCCGTGTGCGCCCCTAGTGGTCCGCGAGGTACTGCATGTAAACGACCGTTTATTTACCGTGACGTCGGCTCAAAGTGCGACGCTACAGCTAGCTTAGCAAAGGATTGTGTTTAAGAATAATAATGGATAAGTAGCTTAAAACCGGGTCACTCAAGAGAAAAAACTGAAGATACCGGTGGAAAGAAAACAATGCCAGGATTACTTATGTGATCGGAGGAAGTCAAGTCATACTTGATGAGAGTTTTGATGTGTCGTTCACTGGGGATTCGGTTCTTTTGAACGACTCTGTGCAGTGGAAGGTAGGACTCCAGTCTCGGGGTAGTTTTTTTACGACTTTGCTTACTTAAGATGCTCTGCTCACACGTCAGCTATTGTTATTTTTATTTAATTAAAAATTATTCAAATAATTTTTTTTTAAATAAAATTGATTAAAAAAAAAGGGTATTTAATAGTGCAGAAGAAAATGTTTGTTTCTGCCAAAGCTGCTCGTCTATTTTTAATTTTTTTTTATTGTGCTTCTAAACTACAAAAGGTCCCAACATGTCATGAACGCACACACTTCATAACTTCTCTTTTTATTTCCATGTGTTTGACATCATTGGAAAGCTTGGAATCCACACTTTGAGAATCTGTAAATAACTAAAAACACCCCAAATAGACGTGTTCATGATTTATAATGGCCAGTCACGTCGACAAAACAGCGCCAAAGTCAACAATACGTGAGTTAAGAGACTAATATTTAAATTTAAAGTTGTACATATTAAGATGTTGTGTTATTGTTGGTGATCCATGAGTGTTTGTTAAATGGGTTAAAAGTGGTCACCGGTCTGAAAAAGTTTGAGAAACTCTGCTTTAAGGGTACCAACAAATGTGTCCATGCTCATTTTACACATTTATTTTCATAATTTTCAAATTTAGCATTGTTTCAACGAGTTTAAGAACGTTTTTCTTTTGCTTTCTGTGCCTTGGCTAACCCGAACTGCCTCAAAATACTTCCGTTATCTGTGGATCAATTTTTGGACGTTGACTTATATGAACTTTCGACCATTACTCCACATAGAGCAACTTGAGCTCCAGGATGCTGCTAGAATCTGCTTCTATCTGGTCCCTCTTTAACATTTTCATTGGATTAAGGTCAGGACTATGATTTGGCCTTTTCAAATCATTAACTTTATTTTGTTTTCTTAGCTGTTCTTTGTAACAACGCCTTGTGTGCTTAAGGTTATTGTCCTGCTGCATGACCCACTTTCTCCTGAGGTTCAATTCACATATGTGAAACTGACATTTCCATGAAAATTTGCTGGTATTTTTCACATTTCAGTACACTTTTATTTGGATAATGACAGTTCACAACCAAAGCTGCCTCAGGGAAATTTACAAACAGAAAAAAAAACATCACATTTTCATTCAAGCATGCATTTGGCCAGCGTCTTCTAACGGCAAGAAACAAAAACGGCCGCCGGTTGTCTAGATTGGTTTGGTGAAAGGACAGAAAGGACGTGAGCGAGAGGAGCAGCAATAAACAATAAGCACGAGGAAAGCAGAAGAAATGTTTGTATTGCAACACTGAAGGAACCCCAACAACATGAGCATGAAACAGTACAGGATTTTCTCATATGTAGCTAGTAGATGTGTATTTTCAACTCTGAGAAAACAACAATTCTCGGATAAGGCTTATAATAAATCTGAGTTTTACCAAATGAAAACCTCCAAACTTTCAAAACATCAGAGTACTTTATGTAAACACTGATTCAAAACTTAAATTTTACATTTGATGATTATTTGGTGAAATAAATGCAGTCAAACAATTACTTTTGAAAACTCTCTCAAACATTACTAATCTGCCTGAAATAACTCAGAAACTTTGTCACTGTTTTTTTGTTCTCTTCGGTTTGACTGTTGGTCTGGAATTAGCTGAGAAGCTCCACACTTTTCTCCACTGCTTTATTTTTTGTGTTTTGTTCTTCCAAGAACATTTTGAAAGGCTAGTATCGTTTTGTAAATTTCTGTCACACAGAGTCATAATAAAATGTTGGTTTATTTTGGTGTAAACCAAGAATAGCATATTTTCTTTCTTTGTTTAGGATTCTGGTCGAACATAGATATGTGTTCATCCAGACAGAAATGAAGTGGCTCATAAATGTGTTTTTGCTTTCTGAGAACAGAAGGTTTTTCATTTAAACATCGATAAGTAGTTCGTCCTTCCATTTTCTTCAACTGTCTTAGATATCCAGTCATGAAGGAATGAATACAAGCAGGTGTGATTAAATACCGATTTAATAACGCTGCTTTAACTTTGGCCCAAGAAACAGGAAGAGGAAGAAACTCTATGATGTCATGGGACCTTTAACTCCCCAGGACAAAGGAAAAAAAAACTCTCTCTCCACTCGTGAAGATAACATTCGGGGAGGAAAGTGCAAATCTTTGCTGGCAGAAGAACGTCGCTCCTGGGTTTGTAGGGGTTTTCTACCTAAAACTGTGACGGTTCACCCACTTCTGATGCTGAGAAATACAGATTTGCCAAGTCTAGCTGAACACCACTGATGCTGCTCAAACTAGAGCTAACAGTGATATCCCAACTTTCCAAATTGAGCTATGCTTGGCACGCAGAGCCCCTGCTAACCCTCCGATTTGTTAATCAATCAATCAAATTTTATTTGTATAGCACCTTTCAGCGGGGCAGTTGGTAGAGCTGTAGCCTTGTAGCAAGAAGGTCCTGGGTTCGATTCCCGGCCCGGAGTCTTTCTGCGTGGAGTTTGCATGTTCTCCCTGTGCATGGTTGGGTTCTCTCCTGGTGCTCCGGCTTCCTCCCACAGTCTAAATTCTCCCTAGGTGTGTGTGCATGGTTGTGTGTCCTGTCTGTCTCTGTGTTGCCCTGCGACAGACTGGCGACGTGTCCGGGGCGAACCCCGCCTCTCACCTGGAACGTTAGCTGGAGATGAGCACCAGCAGCCCTCCTGACCCCACTATGGATGGATGGATTTCAAGTGTTTTACATCACTTTGAAAATGGGAGGTTGGATATCGGCCTTTTAACTTTATAGAGCTGAGGAAGAGATTCAAGAGATTCATCTGCTTTCACCGCCAGCTTCTAACTTTGCACGAACCCTGATCAAACTTTTCAGCCGTTCCTGGACCACAGCTGAAGATGCAACGCCTGCAGGCTGTTTATCATTCCTGCGTGCCCTAGGCTAGCCTTCAAGGAAGCCAAGTTGCTATCCAGTAGCTAACGACTCCTGACACAAAGCCGATCTCGCCTATCTGTCGAAATATGATCACAGTAGGTGCGGTACCAGGGCAATGATGGTAGCTTAGGGTGATCATTTCACCTTTTTCTTATTAGTTTTAGTAGTTGTGTGTTACCAGATTAGCGAGTTGGTTGAACAAATTAAGTCTGTGAAGGTAAATTCATTTTGTTAATAAACTCTGGTATATTTGAGAGAAGATGTGTTTATTCCTATACACATAGTGTAGCATCCTGCTGTGTTTTATTATTACTTTAAAAATAATAATAAAACCGGGAGGATAAATAACTGAGACCAAACTCTTTGGATTTATTATATGTATTTATTTCTCTAGGTTAAAAGTGGTGTCTGACTTTGTAATTTTTTACCTAAATTACTATTTTTATTGATAATTTCCATAAGGAATTACGATAGTTATTCGTAGGCAAAGTGAAACCTACTCAAATACATTCTGATGCTTTAAAGCACCAGTATCCTGGACAGGTTGGCAGTCCTTAAATATTTCACGTTACTACGTCTTGTCTATTCAGTTTACAAAACAATGTTTTCCTCTACCAAACCAGTGTTTTAATGGTTCTTCTGAATTTATAAACATTTCCACTAATCTCTTGAGACTTTTTGGTGTTTATAAGTTCATTCAGATTGATTTGGGAACTCTTTGCAGTTTCTGCTTCTGAAGTAGTTTTTGCTAATCAGAAGTGACGCTGTTGATTACCTTCATTTATGATGGATTGTTGATCACTTTAGGAAAAAAAGACTTCGTCTCTATCAAATATGGAGAAAAAACATCGATAAAACCTGCTTGGAAGTCCTTGAAGTACAGTTTATCATGGCATTTTTCCACAAACCGGATGTAAAAATTTAACTAGATCCATGTTCTGATGGCTTTTTGTTTTTTTATTGTAAACATGTTGCTCTAATCTCACCTTCAAAGCACTGAACTGTAGAAGTTTACATCTGTTTATCCACAAACAGATCGGAGATATCACTCATATTCTGCAATGCAAAAATGTCGATGTAGAGAAAGTTTGTCTCCTTCGGTGAAATGGGATTTACTTCATCTACTTCATAAAACATCTAAAGTATAACCTGGACTCTTCCAGACCTAGAATGCAAATGAGAAGAAAGATTTGATGCTGATTGTGTAATTTATTTAAAAAAAAAAAAAAAGGGGTGCTGTGGTGGCGCAGGTGCAAAGCACAACCCACATATGGAGGCTTTAGTCCTCGTGCCGGTGGTCGCAGGTT
>CAEGAE010021878.1:0-78564 GCA_903067095.1 Girardinus metallicus | reverse complement strand
CAGGTAAATTTTCTAAACTACAGAAAAGTAACTGTTAGAGAAGCTCAAATGTGAAAAATTGGACTGATGTTGATATGTGATAGTAACACTGCTGTTATGTTAGATTTACCAATGTTTTATTTTATCTTTTTTTTATCTGATTACCCGATTAATCGTAAGAATAATCGATAGATTACTCGATTACTAAAATATTCGTTTACAACAGCCCTACTGTCAACAGATTGTTTCTGACAATTTTTAGCTTTGCCATGAAAATGAATGCTTGAGTCGTGTAAAATAGTCTGAGACGGCGTCCGAGTGTACTTTAAATATGTCAACGCATTTATTAAATGTCATTAGTTCTTGTCAGAAGTGGATAAATTGCACAGATGGATTTAAATCTGAACAGAAATGTTCTTTGATCTAAAGGCTCTGTTTGGTTTTGCTTTAAGGACAATGTTGAAAAAATAACATTCAAAAGTGATTTAGCTTTAAAAAGATTACAATTTGTTTTATTTTCCCATATCACCCATCTAGTCAGACAGTTCCAGATATTTGCTCATCTTGTAATTTTCTTCATTTGTTTATCAGAAGCTACTTTCAAAAGAGGCAAATGTGTAAAATTATCATTAGTGGCCTTCATTGGCATAATGTGCCGTCATGATGGCAGCGAGGTTTGAAGTGTTGCACTTGACTGTGTCGTCAAAGCCAAGACTGCTGAAGAGGCACCAGCCTCAAAAACTAAGCAGGTTATGAACTAAGCCTTAACTTTCTTTGAAAAATGCAGCTGCAAAAGATGTGCCTTGTGCTAGAAATCTGTTTTTGAAATGACTTGAATGTGATTTTCCACAGACTAGGAATCAGATTTTCTGAATCTATAATTTGGAAGCTCAGGGCTGAACCTTGAGATTATTGTTATCTTGACTACATTTATTTGTTAAATATAAATGTAAAAAGTTTGATTAATATCTGCAGACAAATTTTAAACCGTCGCGCTTTTAGTCTTACACCTTTGCCAAGATAACAACAGTGTCAGTCTGACTGCAGGACACTGGGCCTGAATGTGACACGTTCTGTGGATTGCTCCATAAAACTGCCCACCTCGGCTGGTGAGCAGAGCCGGATGAGTAACAGGTGCATTAGAGACTGCCTCAAAGGTGGATTGTTGATCCATAAAGCCGCAGGAGGCAGACAGGCATCGTGGCCTCGGATGGTTCAGAGAAGGAGGCGTGAATGCCAAATCGCTGCTGTAATCGTCCTGAAAACACGACTCCAGTCCCGAGGCCTGGGCTTTACTGTCAGGCCTCTTCACGGTAATATAGGACTATAATCGCATGTGATGCTGCCGCTGACGGATAAAGTGCTCCTATTACAAAGGCCTCTGGTGCTGCTGTCTTTGTCTTTTAGATGGTAAACTGCTGTGGTCGCTCTGAATTTGTATTTGGATATTTTTCCCTTGCAGGGGAAAAAAAAAAAAAAACTACAAACTTTTTGTGCATCTAAAACGGCACTGGACAGGTAGTAAAGGGAGAACGAAGGAGTCACGTTCTGACAGTCTGTGTATATAGAACAAGAGTTAAACCATTGTATAAAAAGACACAACATCTCCCACCTCATACAGTTTAAAAGTCAATTTGATAAAATACTATGAAGAAAGAAAAATCATTATTCTGATCAACAGAAGTAATTTTGGTCACCTTAACAGACATTAAAGCTGACTTAACTTTTTATGCTTAAGTTCACGTGTCAAACTCGAGGCCCGGGGGCCATATCTGGCCCGCTGTCGTGTATGTGGCCCTCTAGACTCCACATTACATCAATAAGTCCCTCTAGTTTTTCACCAATCCGTGAAATCCACACACAAAATCCACAAATTCCCTCATTTACCCTGATTTTTACTGCAAATTGTTTTTAAATTTGGTCAAAAGTGGCGATTAATGTAAAGCACATTTAATATTACACGTTAGTGCAAATGTCGTAGATGTTCTTTACAAATATTTCTAATTTAGCACTGCAAAATCTGTGACTTTGATTGCAAAAAACAGTCGCAAAACACCGGAGGATCGGCGTGAAAAGATGTTAAAAATTCTTTAATTTTAAGAAACGCGTACTGAATGCTGAAACTAACAGCTACTTGTTATTACTTTATTAATATTTAATTTGGTTTTATCAATACATTCTGACACAGCAGGCCCTGTAAGAACATTCAGTTTTTTGATATGGCCCAAAATGAAAATGACTCTGACACTCCTGCTTTAGATCAAACAGAAATATTATGTACATCTGGTTTTGTATACATTGCATGCTGAATACACTACATTTATGCTTTTGCACAGAGTAATGTTATTTTCCAACCCTTTCTGTTAACTTTATTAACCGGCTTTTTTGAAAATAACAAATGTGTACTTTACTGAGTGATATTGACAAACTGATTAAAGTCTTTTCAGAGACTTGTGCAGCCTAAATGGTTTGTCAGGTTTCTCTTCAATAGCTGTGTTTCTACATGGAGAAAAACGGATAAAATGGTGAATGAATGTGATTTTCCTTTTAAACAATTTAGTTTTCTTTTTAAAATAATTGCCATGTCACTCCAAGGTGTTAATTGGAGTAAATGTTCCCGTTATCTAAATAAGATTTAATATTTTCATCAATTGTTGCTCATCATAAGCAGCTAGCGTTCTTTGGGAGAAAATGTGTGAAATTACCAAGAAAGGAACAAATACCTTCATATAAAAAGCTTTCAGTGTCTTTGTGGACTGTCTCTGTTTCTGTAAGGTTGGAAGTGTGTAAGCTGTTATTCCGTCTTGGTTAGTTTAAGGCAGAGGTGTCAAACTCATTTCTGTATTAGGCCAAATCCAGGTCATGGATGCTCTTAAAGGGCCAAATGTATTGATAAAACCTGTTCACAAATTGTTAAAGCATCAATGAACTCTTAAAATTAAATATTATTGAACATCTTTTCTGTCCCTCTACTTTTTTTGTGATACCGTTTATGATTTAAAAAAAAAAATTGCAATAAAAATTAAAGTGTTTGTGGTATTAATTTTGTGTTTATGATAAATGCAACTTTTTGTTACTCGATGTATAGATCATTGACTATAATCTGACCTCAGTTAAGACTGAGGCAGCTGTTTAGTACAATTAAAGTTTTTGACAATTTTTGAGAAAAGTCTGCAATGAACTCCTAGTTATGCATTAATGCAAATAAATGTGGGGATTTGTTGATTTTTTTGCATGAATTTCAACGAAAATTCTGAAGAAAGTGGAGGGACTGATTGATATAATTTGACAGTAAAGAGATAAAAACTGCATTAATTTGATAAGAAAAATATTTAAGCACACTTGGTGTTTAGTCTAGGTTCTAGAGGGCCACATAAAAAGCTATGGCGGGCTGGATTTGGCCCACGGACCTTGAGTTTAACCTGAATCCTGGAGTCCAATGCATCTCCTGCATGGATTTAATTAATTGTCCTTGTAATGAACTTTTAATTAGCATTCTTGCCATTTAAGATTAAATATGTTAATTGTATGTAGAATACATTACAACCTCCGCTTGCTACAGTGATTAAATTTATAAAATACATTGGCAGCTTCTAATTGTAGACGGCCTATTGTGTGAGCACAACAGTTGGCGAATGCGACAGGCTGTGTGAGACCTGGAATACAGGAAATCAACATTCCGGTTTTCCAGGTTGATGGCACAGTTTTGGGAAAAGGGCCCTGATAAGCTGCAGATCCAGCAGCACTCTGACCAAATGCATCCCAGATTTCAGAAACATTCAAGTGCTTCCTGGAATGATTAAGTTAGCGAAGTAGGATTTGTGAACATAAACCTGCTCTATAGGCTGTGTTGAACCACACAGAGTGCATTATGGATTGCTTTGTCTAGATTGAAGACTGTTCAATTACGAAGCGTATTGAAGAGGTTTTGAAGCCTCATCAATGATCTACAGGTGTCGCTCCAAACATTTTCTCATTATCGGGCTTATTGATGATGCTCAAAAGAAATTACTTCTACTGTTTGGGTCCCAAAACACATTAACATAGAAAAAATGGAAAGGTCATTTTAAACTTCTTTGTCTGATTCGTCTGACTTTATGAATTTATTGTCTTTGGAGTAGTGCGACTGTGAACATGGCAGCACATCTTTTGATCTGATTAAATGGAAACTGGTTTGTACAGTTTTTTTTTTTTTTCCTTTGAAAACACTGAATATATACAGTACATCAGGTCTGATGTAAGTGAAGCCTTTCAGTGAAGCGTTGGGTCTTGAGGGTCTAGTCTAGAGTTGTGTAGTCTAGAGTAGCAGATGGAAGATGGTAGGCTGTAACTGTACGTTACATAACTCTTTGCTAATTAAAAGTTTCTTCATTTGCTCTTTTAAATATGTTAATGTTTAAATGGGCTTCGCTCTGCTCTTTGACTTGTTTAGCCTTCAATGAATAGTTATTTTAATTCTTGTTTCTGAGAATGTCTCGTGAAGGAGAGATCAGTTCTGGGGTTCGTGGATTTCTGTTGATTTCAGAAACATGGTTTTATTCTCGTTTTAGTGGCGTTAGGACCTCGTCGGTGCTCATGTGACTCTGTGTCTCCCTCACACAGTTTGTTAATCAGCTAACTGCTCATTAGTGTGTGTTGAGACTCTGGAGACTTGTGACCTTCTCTCCAATTAAAGTTTCCAAGTTAATCTTACCATGTCTCTTTCTTTGTTTCCAATCCCATCCTCTTTTTGTGTCCTCCTTAGTTGTTTATCTCTAAATTGATTTATTGCAGTCCAAAAGCATGTAGGCTTTAGTCACTTCTTTTTGCAGGAAAACCTTAGGTGGTTTAAGATTTGACCCTTTTTCTGAGCTTTGCTCCTCTATAATCAGACTCATTGCTGCCAGAGCAGTTATTTGGTCTACCCATAGTCAGTCGGATGTGTTTTTCTCCTTTTGGCTTTATCTTACTTAAATAATAATAAAAAAACAAAAACATGGTTGACGGTCCTCTGTTTCTTCATATACCAAGATTTCAGTGTGAGCATGCTCAGGATTTTTTGAATTTAGCTCTTTGCCCACAGAAAGTTGGCAGCTGAGAGTATTTTTATTTATTTTTTAGTAGGGCTGGACAATGAATCAATAATGATATATATACGGTGATGGATATGTGATCAATGTCAAATGATAAAGCACCTGATGTATTCAGTAATTTCTCTGAACTCTGATTCAGAACTGCACAGCATTCTGGGGGATGTAGGCGGAGTCTCTCAACCTCTCACGACCAGCTAAGCTAGTTTGGTGGCATCAACTCACTCACTCTTTGGTTACCTAGCAACTCTAGCTTTTTGGTTACCTAGCAACAACTTGTTGAGTACGCTGCGCAACAGAAGTTTAAGGTTTTACCACCGTGTGTCAACTGCTTTAAAAAGCACAAAAGCAACGGCGCTGAGTGAAAACTTTGGGTAAAACAGGAAAGGTTGCATCACTAGTTTGGCCGTATTTCAGATGCAACAAAATTGAATCAATAATTGGTGCCGTCGATCAATATGGAACGCCTATGTTGTGATTTGTTATCCAGCCATAATTTCAGTAATGCTGTGTAGTGTTGGTCAGTCATGGTCGTCGGTGCCCAACGTTCTGCTGGTTTCAGACGAGTCCCTGCTTCTGCACACCTGAGTTGTGTGGTTTCTCTCTGGGTGTGACAAAGCCATAGCAGAAGTTAATGATGATTTCATTTAAATCAGTTGGACGATGTCAAGGAAACATGTAAATAATGCAGCACAGTGGACACTGAGCATCAGGGTTGAGGATGACTGGACTAGATTTTTCTCTTCCTCTAATTTATAATGGTATGCATTCAAGGAATTGTCCAATTTGAATTATTTTTCTTCCTCTTTAAGTTATACCCAGTTCGTCCCATTCTGACGAGGGCTGGTGCATGAAAGGAAGGCCACTGGGAAACATGAGACTATCAGTCTTGCACACACTCCCTCCTCTGGAATATTTAGATTATAGAGTTGAAGTAACATGCAGGTTTTTGGATTTTGGCCCGAAACCAAAGAATCCTGGAAAAAAACCCACACAAATACTCAGGAGGATCATGCCATCTCCACAAACAAAGACCATAATTTGTACATGGAAACTTCTCGCTCTGAGGCAACAGTGCTAACCACCAAATCACAGAAAAGCCCTGGCAGAGTTGAGACGGTGGCTTTAGTACAAAAACATGCTGCATCGTTTTGGGCTTTAAAAATGGAAAAAATCCAGATACATTTATTTGTCCAATTATTTTAAGTGAAGTCATTATTTGTAAGTTTACTGTTTAAAATATTTAACTCTTTTTGGAGAGCATAGTGGGATTAAAGGACCTGCTTTTTTTTTTTTTTTTTGCATTCATTCCAGCTTTTAATTCTGTGATTAAAAGTAGAAATGCTGGTGTTTGAATTTCCCCTGATCAGCGATCTGCTGGTCAGAAACTAAGGGTGCATTCACACCAGCCATGTTTACTCTACTTTAATTAAACTCCGTTTACAGTTTGTTTTGGGAGGTGTGAAAGTGAAATTCAACTATGACACGGACCAAAAAAGCTGTGGTCTCGGTTTGGCTAAAGTGAACTCTGTGGTTCGAATGCGTAACGTGAATATCAAGCAGGCTGGAGGCCGCTCCAAAAGCAGGAACAACATTAAATCACTTACTTGTGTCGTTTTCTTCTGTGGTTGTTGCTGCAGCGCCACCACAGGAGAGGAGGGGAACAGGCTTTTCAAAGGGTTTGGGTCGTTAGAAAGTGAACCGCACCAGCTGAAAATATAATAAATGTTGCAATTTTGGTCCCCAATCGTACAGCGTTTACCAGACCTTCAGGTATGAAAACACCTTAAAAGTTCAATTCTTTCCTAATCAGTAACTTCACCACCTGTGATAACCCACTTGCTACCAGGTCATGCTAACAGCTACTCTTCCCTGTGTGAAAGTTTTTACTGCAGAAGGAAAACTTGGTTCGCTATTTTCAAATTGGGCAATTAAATAAGAAGGTTGGAAAACGTGCAGAGACGTAGGAAGCTTCTAGAAAGGAAAATATATTTTCCTAGGGTGGCATGTTGGCCGTTTGTTCAGGATGCTACCTTTTAAACTGGGAGTTGGACAGAAGCGGCTAATGGAAAGCTAAACATATCACTGGAAATTCAGTAAAAGTAAGCAACTGCAGGGAAGGTAAGCACTGAGTGCTGCTAGTAATATTCTACACTAATTGCTCAGAGTTTAAAATATCAGCTCAAATATTTGTCTTTGTGCTGAATTATCAGTACATTTTCTTAACTACGAAGCCTCATTTCTCTGACAAAAGGGTTAATGTTAACTCTGTTCTCGATATAAATAGTTACAGCGGTCATAGAAAGACCTAAAGCTTCTGTATAGATATATAACTTACAGACGAGTTTTTAAAAAAATACTGTCTGTTACGTGACTTCTGTTGCATTTAGAAGTGGTTGGGCTGTTAAACTAATTCTGTAATAGATTAAATCTGTGCTGTAATTCCTTATATTGAATTGGTACAGAAACCTCTCTATCATAAATAGAGGGTTACTTCATTGAAGAGACAAACGGCTCTTTGGAGAAAATTCTTTCAATTTAAACATTTTTGCTCTTAGGACAGATAAATTATTTTTAAGGTGTTTTGCTTATGTTCACAAGAAATCGGCAAAAATCTGCAGTGTTTTGTCAAAAAGCTGAGAGTAGAAATCAATAATTAGTGCATCATGTACAAAGAAGAATGACTCATTTAAACCACTGTAGAGTCTCTTCCATCTGTCCGTCCATTTTCTAACACCCTTGTCCCCAGTGGGGTCGGGAGGGCTGCTGGTGCCGATCTCCAGCGAACGTTTCGGGCGAGAGGCGGGGGTCACCCTGGACAGGTCGCCAGTCTGTCGCTATAGAGTCTCTTCTCTATGGAAAAAAATGGTCCATTAGTCACAGGAGAGGCTCAAATCAGGTTGGACTAAAATGGCAGACTTTATAAGACGATTTCCTTTTCCTTATTTTCTTGACCTTACCAAAACAGCAAAACTATTCATTTTTGTTAAAGTAACAACTTTGCCCTTTTATCTCTCTAAACTTGAACTTGACTTGTGTTCAATATTCCAGTTTCATTTTAACACATGGGATGATTTGATTGACACAGCGACAAGTGAAAATGAACAGAAACTGTGATATATTTCATGGTCTGCTTTTGCTCTCCAAATGTTGTAATTTCACACAAGTAAAAGAATACTCATAATTTCAGAGTAAATGCAGTTTTTCTTCTCTGCCCTTTTCTTTCTGTCTTTCCTCCCTTCTTTCTTTCTTCTAAGCCTCATTAGCTCAGAGGAGTTGCTCTGATGGTGTCAGAAGCCACTGTGCGTTGCATCACTTTCAGCTCGCGCGTCACAGTGTCCTGATATACACATTTTTTTACAGCGTGGACTGGTGTTGCATTGCCTAGTAAATCAAAATAAGGGAATCGGCGGTTGTGTGTGCATGCATGGATTCTGTTTCCTCTGGCTTCTCCCAGGCGCTGCAGCGTCATGTATCAAATGTACCTGGTTGGGTTGAGGAGCGTTTGCTTGATCCTCTCTCTGTCCTGTCTGTGATCATCTTCTTGCTTTGGCCTTTTTTGTTTCAACACTTTCTTGATAAAATGCTTCATATTGGTGATGCAATATAATGAAAACTGGCTGCAAACAAACCTGGAGGGGATTTTCCTGTTGGTTAGAATTTTGAGCATAAAATTTAAGGCTTATTTTCAGACAAAGAGAGGAGAGACTAGTTAGATCTAGACTAGTTTGAGCAGGAGCTGCTCAAACTAGTCTAGATTTAACTTCATTAGCTGCTCCCTAATTGATATGTGAAAACTTCTTTATCAGGCAGCTGCTTGAAGTGGAAATTGCCGCCTTGTGCAGATATGTCTTTTTTAGACACAATATGCTTTCAAGCCGTATAGCCTAAAATTAACATCTTCTGTTTTCAACATAAAGTAAGTTTAACAGGATAAACCTCAACAACATACTGTAGAATGTTTATATATATTACTACAAATTTTCTGGTCAACATTATTCAAAAAATATATATAAAAAAATTGTCTAATATTTGACGCTTTAATAGGGTCCCCCTCATTAAAAGGAGCATTTTCTATTTTAAGCTACCCTCTATGTAGACTTAAAGGGATATTTAACAGATGGGAAAGTGTAAATGAGAGTTTAATGAATAAATAGAATTACTTTTTACAACTTTCAAAACTGCTCAACATTGACAAATTGATAAACGGCTTGAAGATAAGACTCTCAAGGGAATGAGAATGCATAAAGTTGCAGAATGATGTTAAGTTCATCAAAAGACAAAGTGTCCAGGTTGAATTTGATCTGAGTGAAAATGTTTATGGTAATTTATGCAATAAGGGAAAATATGTCAGAAGAGCTGCAGGAGACTTGAATTGGCGCCATATAGACGGATTTAAATATTCTTTGTGATGAGCTTGTTCTACATGTAATTCACCTCGTCAGAGCCCATTTGTTAAAAAACTAAAAAAAAAATAAAAAATAATTAAATCCTGGCAGATTTCCTCTCAGACGCTGTAATTTGTTCTCCAGCTCTGATGTCCAACACTTTTATTTCTCCAAACAAATCTCACCAGAATATCTCATTTTAATGAGCCGTGTTGTTTTTTCTTTCTACAGTACTTAATCAGTCTGTTTTACTTGTCGGGCTTTAACTAATATACATCTAAAAATGCCATTCTGTTAGTTGGCTCAGACACAGAGCAGTGTAATAAGTCTGCTACAGCTAATTATCCATAAAACACATTTTTCTACTGCAGATTTTATGCTCAGGAATTCCTGGTGTCCTGCCTTTACTTCCATTACTGCTGTTGGTTGATGCTGTTTTAAATGGAAAAATGACTTGTTCTTTAAATTTGTGTTGGCTCGTTTTAGACGGTGTAAAGAATATTATAGATGGGTTGAAAGTTCAAGTCAAATTTCTCTTTTGTATATACTTTATCAAACACTGCTCACCTGAGTACATTAAATGGAGTAGAAAAAGTTCATTTTATATCTTTGTTCTAATTTTTAGCTGCCTCTCCCACAGCCGCTCCTGTGCACTGCTGGTCAGCTGACTGGAATAAGGCTATTACACTTATTTCGTAAAACAAAAGTACGTTCACGGTGACCCTCACATCACCTTTTAAAACAAAACTGTTTTAAGATCACACATTGTTGACATTTTTTAAGGATCCTGAAACTGTAAAGTTGTGCTTAACGATGACCTATCATGACAATCCCATACTAGCTTTGGCATATTACACTCAACGTTTCTTCTGCAGGTGATGAAAATGATACTTTTTAGCATGATCAATGAAGCGCCCCGTGAAATGACATTTAAAATCGTGTCAAATCTTGAAGCTCTGTGCTCGTCTCTCCTTCAGTGCAAGGTAATCCCAGTCTTTTCAAAAACATATCTCAGATAGATGCAGCACACTTTATTGCTTTGCCTGCTGTTGTTTTTTGTTCCCCCGCCCCGTCATCTGTTCTGCAAACCTCCAAACTATTTAAGACAGATTGCTTTGCCAGATGCACTTTTCTTTTTATTTCCATTCTTATTTTTTGCTACAGCCTGATGAAATTGTCTTTTTACTTGGAACAAAACACTAGTGTGTTTGTTTTTTTTCTTTTTTCTTCTTTGTCCTGGAAAAAGACAGAATGTTGATGTAGATAAAACTAACAGAGAGAATTGGCCAGTCTCTGAAAAATTGCCATTGTAACGGTTACATGGACAGCTTCAGGTTTTTTCTCATAGGTTGTGCATCTTGTGTTTTGTTGCAGATCTCTGTGTCTGTTGTCTAACTCTTTTTAGTTTTGGTTGACCTGTCTGGGAATGTCATTATAAATGCATCTCTTTTTACAGCAGTGGCTTTTGGGGTTCATTCAGATGCAGTATGTATGAGAGAGAGAGAGAGCAACTGTTTGCCAAATGTTTCTAATTACAGAGTTTACACAGCGGATTTATTTACACACACCATATGATGAAGCATAGTTATTACTCTTGTGTATTCCTGACCAATTAATTCAACAGTTGATTCTGCTCATCTACTGAGATTCACTTCTAAATCTTGTCAAATATGAATTGAAAGGTATTTAACATACAATATGTACATGTTTAGAAACTGTTGGAATTACTTCTATAAATTCATGTTTGAAATGAGATACATAGATATTGTATCTCCTTATTTATTTTATTTATATATTCTGTGAAATTAGTCGTTACCTTAAGTTGGATTTAACTCTCCTGCCATTGTAATTTTAATCAGTCCTAATCGAAAGCAGTGAAGTGGAAATGAATAAAACAAAATATAATAATCATGATGGGAAGAAATGTGGCGTTTCCCCCTCGGATTAAACTTCTGTTTGTATGTCATCTGTGTTAAGTGTTGACACGCCCCCTATCTTTCAGAGTTGGTACTGACTGCTTTCAACATTCTCATGCGTTAGACACACGTACTCCTAAACCTGCACAGGTGACCTCTGTGTCTCTGTGAAGCCTCTCTTCCATCTTTATTGATCAGCAGCACAACACGTTGCTCTCCCCGCAGGTGTTTTGTGGTTGTGTGTGTGTGTGTGTGTGTGTGTTGCAGTCTACCGACAGCTGGTTCACAGCAGACGCAAACTTCCTGCTGCCCGTAGAGAGAGAATCAATAGGAAAGAAGATGTTTCCTGACATTTAGTCTGTTTTCTGCAGACAGAAATACATTACGAGTCCAATTTAATTATTTAGATATTTGCAGATCTGAGCAGAAGCTGCAGGAGACGGAACATTAAATCAGGTTGTGGACAAAATAACATTTTGAGTGGCCTACTCAAAGTTCAGACGAGAATCTAAAAGAAAATCCGGAAGGAGGAGCTAAAGATTAGGAGGATGAAAGGAGGCTTGGCATCATTGGGAAAGATTAATCGCTACCTTTAATATTTATTGCCCTAATGAGCTTAGCTGGAATAATTATTTAAAAATACCCAAAGTCAGTCCAAGTGATAATTTTGAGTGTTTCAGAAGACCAAAACGAACATATTTAGATTATCATTATTTCATTACACCCGAAAAGCCTCAATCCTACTTTTCATAGGATAGTGAGGGAAAAATAATCTGAAACATGCTGTTGGTAAGAAGATCTTTTTTTTTTTTTCATTTTCGTCTACGTTTTATCCAACTTGGATGCTGTCATTACACCTTTTTGTGATGAAACTGCGATAGCTGCCGCAGAAAAGTTTCTTTTTCTTTTTGTTGTCTGGCTGACTCAGAGAAAGTTTGAGCTCAGAGATGCAGAGACGAGGAAATGATTCAGGGAATGAGGTGTGCTGACAATAACTCTCCTGCTTCTGCTTACTAACCAACGCATTTGTTACATCACCTGCTCTCAGGAGAGATACTACCAAGGTCAAACTCAACACGATTTCACTCTGTAATAAATATGCTGTCACTCATTTCCAACACCAATTTTCCTTTCAAGTCTCTGTATAGAAATTTGAAATGACAATGTAATAAGGCCTCCAAAATCTGGGCTTTGGACAGAATGTGTTCTTTTAAAGTGAAATGAATATTGGGAGCATTTTGCCAAACACACATTAGATGAGCAGCAGTGCAGAACAGAGTAAGGATGCATTATTTTAGGCCCATCAGAAGTACCAACACTTCACAATAGGGCGAGTTTGAAAAAGAGCCATTGGGTGTTGCACCTGCTACCAACCAGGCGCAGTCGCTGTGGGTTGTTTGGTAAATTAAATGGGTATACCTCTTTGAAACGCGGCTGACTCTGCCAATGCAAGCTGCCCTTTGATCTTGTTTACACCTGCCGCTAACATTTGTCTTGGGTTTTTTTGATCATGCTTGGTCAGAAGTGTGAACACTCAGACTTATCGACGTTTTTTTTTCTTTCTTTTGAACGACTTGCCATAGTGTCTACACTTGTTTATTTGACCATCCGAATGCGCCACGTCTTGCAACTCACTGTGACATTCAGTCATTTTTGTCTCAACTTTGTCGGTTTTTTTTTTTTGTCATTTCTGCAGCCAACTTTTGACCAACTGCTGCAAACATCACATTATAAAAGATTCTCCCTGTATGTGGAAAGTCATGTCCCTTTATTTTGAAGCGAAGTGAGTGTAAACGAATGCAGGTGTGGAACAAGCCATCAAATGTTTTACTGCAGTACTGAGTAAAAGGGTTAAAATGATGTCTTGTATTTGATTTGATTATTTATGTCTATTTTTAACGTCTATTAAAATGCAAACATGAATTTTTGTAGTCACAGTAACTAAACAAAAATGTGTCTCGGATTAATTTTAACTGAGTTGATGTCTGAGTAGCGGTGTAGCTGAAGTGAATGACGCTACAGAAACATCAGCAGACCTCTTGTTTTTATTAAGGCGCCACAGTTTTTAGTGTTTAAAGTGGGTAAAAGTCACCTGATCAGTTAAGGTAGGCTTAAATGCCAAGCGAATGATTATTGTTAAACTTGTTTACTTTCATCTTAATGTTCTACAACCCATGCTTATAATGGGCATGAATGAGATCTTGCCGTTACTTCTTCACTCACTGTGCTGGAAGCTTTCCCGCTTAATAAAGCCCAATTTCAATTCGTATTTAAGCCACTCATTGGTAGAACTGGGAGGAAATAATTTAATCATTCGTATAAGTTGAAGCAGGAAAGCTCTCAGCCCTGTATGACCCAAGAACCAGATTTCAATAGCTCTGTCTTAAAAAAACCCCATCCAATTATCTAAAAACTAATCATCCTGGCAGTAGTTCTCTCAAGGCTTAGTTTACTCATGCAATCATGCTTGTATGCGTTTGTGTATATGAGTTTCTGTTAACTTTTTTTTAACTCAAAAGAAACACACCCAGGTTTTATGAACCGTTTAAGACGATTTATGTAAATGTCAAAGTTTTACACAGGAGCAAGGAGCATCGCAGGAGGCAAAAATTGCATTAGCATGACTCATCTAGCCACAGATATTAAAGATACGCAGAAGGCGGAAGTAAACCTAATTTACAGCCTACACGAGGAAAAGTAATTTCCGAGTGGAAATGTTCTTCAGTTTTGTAGATTCTTGCCTGGGTTTTGGTTAGTCATCATGCAATAAGGTGAACTAATGATTCAGTCTTACCGAAGCCAGAATGAAGCCCAAGTCTTAGTCAGCATCTAGCTCAGCCTCCAGCGATTTGAAGGACTTTGAGTTTTATTTGTTTTAAAGCTCTTTGTAAATTAAGTCCTTTTTTTGAATTTTGTCAATGGAGACGAGATTTGCCAGTCTAATTTGTGCTGGTGTATGAAAACTGTGGCCATCCTTCAATATGCACTGAGATTCCTAGAAGAGCAGTCCGAGCCCGACTCATTTGTTTCATCACGGCGATCTGTTTTACATCAAATAAAGACAAATTGCTCTCCTGGCTGTAAGTTTTTGTTGATGTTCAGTGAAGCGGTGAAGTAAAGCTGCTCTTGGAAATGGTTTTGCACCTCGTCTCTGGAGCACACCGGGAGTCGACTCCTGCGAACAAACTGTTTGAGAATCCTTTAATTCAAACAGTCGGATCTCATAAAGGCTTCTGGAGTTCAGTCAAACAGAATTTTGGAGCTGATCTTTAGACTCCACTGATTATCAGGCAGCCTATTATGATAAGAGGTGCAGAGTTAAACTCCAATCTGACAGCAGGATAATGGATGAGGCTTTTGGCCTGTGAAGGTCTCATCAGCGCTGCTGTCGTTTGTTTGCGGCACCAGGGGAGACGGAGCGATGGATGCAGGAGCTGAAGCCTTGACGATTTAGGAGAGTTGTTCGCTCCGCAGGGTGTCGTTTAATTTTCCTCCTCATTCATCCTCCCGCCTGCTTTGCCTTGGGTTATATTTTCTCATGTTTTTGTAAAGCCCACAGTTGAACTCTTATAAAAGAGATAAAAAATAGACATTTACTGTTTCATTTTCTGACTTCACTACAGTGCTTGATTTTTAACAAATAAAACAAATTGCAGTTTGTGAGTCGACTGAGATTTATAGACAAACATTTTGATTTCTTCATCAAAACTTGGCTTCATTATTAACCTTTGACAAGATATTGGAAACACAGTTAAAGGGAAACTCATTAACTGTTTATTGAGTTTATTTATCTAGATGCTCAAATGTTTTCCCCCTGAATTTAACAATCACCCAGGTATTTTGTCCTGGCATAAGTGCTGTGATTAAAAACAAATAGAAAATGGGGACTATTAAAACCTCTCTCTCTGTTTGAGGTTTTCAGTGTTTTCTGGAGGCAATTTGACTTTCCGTCTTGGTTTCTAAATACTGAAAATGAGATTAAAACTTGCATTGATTAAGTGAGTAAGGAATTCAGCTGGTTGCTGACTATTTGGCCATTTCACAAATTTGTATCTTTGTCTTTTGACATTTTGTAGCTAGCTATTGATTAGGATAAAGTTTGACAAATTTTAACGATATTCGTTATTTATTAACTATACATGAAATGGTTTTAGATAAACCAGCATACAAGGAAGAAGATGAACATCAGTGGTAGGGTTGTCATAACAGTTAAAAGTGATTTTTACAAATGGATAACGCTTATCTAAATCTGTTCTGAAAATGTTTAAATGAGTCTGGAATGCATGTTATACCATATAGACTTGCTGTTTTAATATCTAGCACTGAAAAGCATAACGCGTCTTCTGCTATGTACAGTCACATTCACTGTCATTTTATTTTTGCATCAATGTTTAAATACTCAAATGCCATCTTATGGACTTTTTCATGGCAAAAAGTATTGTGACTGCAGCATGATTCTTTATGGATTGCAGAAAATGTTTTTCTTCTGCTACTAATGCTAGCTTTACTTAAAAAAGGGTTTTACAAAAATAACCGTGTTGTTGATTTATGGTAAAAGCAGAAAATATTGGATTATTATAAGATTATCATAAGTGTATGGTAGTAATACTGGTAATTTTGACTTTTTATAAACACTAGAGGTGTGTGACCTCAATAGGATTATAATCTGCTTTACTTAAATTTTCCCTTTTATATTCTCATAACTAGTTATTGCTTCTGCATTAATTGAAAATGTGAATTCAAAGTGCGCATTAAAAGATTATAGGTTGCAAATTCCAAAACTGTTTATTGTCACTGACTTTTTACTATCATTTGACTTTTAATGAACGTTGCAGACATCTTAAGTGTTGTTGGAAGCCTCATGTTTAAAGACGGAGGTGGAAATACGACCAGACATGATCCAGTTACCAGTTACCAGTGCCAGGTTTTACAGAAATGGCAAACATTTTTCAACTGTTCAGCTTGAAGACATTTTCACAAGATGCAAAACTAGCAGAATAACCAGAAAATTATCATGCAGCATGAAAGCTAAAATTGGCAAACTATGAGCAACTTGTCTGTCACGCAGAAAACTGTCGGCTCACTAGCCAAGGAGATGGTATGACTAATTATCCATCTAATATTTAGCAGCTATGCTTGAGTTACTCAATGAAGCAGAGGATGGAGCAACTGTATAGTTTTTGAGTATGTAAAAACTTACTTTGGAAGGTTTTTATTTAGGTCTTTGTTTTGAAATCCAAACAAAACAAATGGAACACATTTCTGTAGCGATCAATATTTCATGTTCTTTGCAACAGTTGAAACAGTTGCTTTACAACATTTTGCAAAGTTTTGCCTTTACTTTTTGTGTAAATGGAATGAAATGTTGGATTTTTACTGATGGCCAACTATAAGACTGACACGATTAGCACTGACTCACCATCAGCCAGAAGTAATGGTTTTCCTGTTCTGTTTTACTGACTTTTAAAATGAACTCTGATTAACTGAGCACAATCAGTGTTTACAGGAATATAGACGCTCATATGATCTCAAATAATCAAGTGAAACACTTCCTGTTTCTGTGTGTTATATGACAGACTAGAGGAAAAAAAGAGCATTTTTTTTCTGTTTTTTGGGATTTTGTCTTTCTGTGGTCACGCCGTCCGTCTTTCTCTGTTTTCATGTTCTGCCTGTCTGCGCTCGCACACAGACATCTATCCTCACTTTCTTCCTTCCCTTTCTTGTTGTCCTGTTTTTGTTCTCGTTCCGCTTCCCTGCCTTGAGGTCCGCCGCGCCGCTTCCCTCTCCCCCTCTTCATTCTTCACCCCGCTCCCGCCGTGAGTCACCCAGGTCTCCAGTAAAATTGGGCCTCTCAGATGAAAATGGATGGGATTTCTTCGGTGCGCGCGGCTTCGACACATGTCCTGCAGCTTTCTGTGATTTCATTTGTCTGACCTTTAGGCGAGGCGCTGGAGATCCATCAGGCCGCATGCTGGGCCTTTAAAGAATGAAGCGGCGATGGCGTTCATCCTCCATCGCAAATGAGAACCTGTTCTGACACTTTGGTGCTGAATCCTTAATGGAAATATATATATATATATTTTATTTTTTTCCCAGGGAGTGGAAAGATTTGATTAACTGACCTTTTGATTTATATGGCTGCATTTTTCTCATTTCCCTCCTATTTGTTCCTACAAGGTCACAGCAAAGTTTGGCATCCATAAACTTTTCCCCCTGAATTTCCTAGAGGAATCAGCTTTTCACTTTGAAGGCAGAATAGTTTCCTTTGTGGGGATTTTTTTGCTTTGTCAGCAGCTGCTCCTTCCTTCAGATCAAAAAGCCTGACTACAGCAATCATGTTAATTTATCAGCTACTACCTTTTGTGCATGCAAAATGAACACACCCTGTCCAAAATAAAAAAAACGAATATCACTTGGCATTCATGTCTGAGCATCTGCGGAGATGTTTTGAAGTGTTTCTCGCTGCTGGAAAAAATAAAAAATAAATAAATAAATGCCAGAGATAAAGATGTGGAGGATACGATTTGGGAAAAAAAAAAAGAAAAAGAATGCGAGTTATTTAGTGTGCATGCACTGCCTCGAAGATGCTCCGTTTCTCGTCAGAGATGCTGCCACCTGTATTCAGCTTGATGCGTTTTCTTGGCTCAATTTTCAGTGTTTAGGAATGCCAGAGGCTCAAAAAACCTTATTCAAAGCATAAAACCTATTTGGCTGACCTTTTTCTGTGTGTGTTGGCTGACCCCCAAGCTGCCAGGATCTGAAAACAGCCAATCGGAGGATTGCTGCAGATCATTTCACACTCGCAGTGTGCATTTCATTGAACATGTTCGCTTTTTGCCCTTTCACTTGTCCGCTCATGCTGCTCTTTTTATCCTGCAGCTCCGTGCTATTACTGCTTTTCAATCATTTATACAATACAATTGGACACAAAACATTCTCATCTGCTTTCTCTTGTTTTACTTGAATGTAGGACACTTTTCATGTCAGGAATGCAATGCTGATGAAAGATCATCTATTTCTCTATCCCTCTTTTTGCTGAATTCAAGTAGTGGCCTGTTCTTTTCCCTTTTACGGGTCCGTCGGTGATTTTACCGCATCCCTTTCCAACCACGTCTTAATCCCATTTGGCTCTGAAGCAATCATTTGAGGTCCAAAGTGAGTCTCTGGAAACCTTTCCTCACAAGCTCTGAAACTCCACATAGTCTCACACACATTGTGAGAACAATAGTGGGATTAACCCATTTATTACAATCTGCTGCGTGTGCTAACAAGGCGATTTTCCTTCTTTTACTACAGGAAACAAAACGCATTTGTTCAAAATCAATTGAGTATTCATCTCCAGGAACCTTATAGTGTGTTTGATGGGGACACAGAGTTTTAGCTGCTCACATGTGTTCAACAAGCCCTCTAAGTTTTTAGAAATGTTTTTTTTACTCATATACTCTGGCATGTGAGTATATGAGTAACCTTTTAAGCTTCCTTTCCTCTTATAGGGGTGCAAATTCTAATTAAGCTAAAACAATGCAAGTTTTGTGTATTTGTTCACACCTTTACCTTTGTAAAGATGTTTTTAAAACTGGACATTGTCAATTTTTGAAGCATCTTATAATTTTTGCTGTATCTTTGTGGTTTATTTGAGGTTAAGTTGTGTGTGGATCTTTCTGTTTAACAAGACCCCCACCCTTCAACCCAATATACTATACAAGCAATATAGACTCACTAGCCACTTTAGTTCGGACAAATGCCTTGTTAAAAAAATGGCAAGTCAACAAACTGCATCTGGATGCGGTGGATGTGACTTGCTTACATCCAGAGCATCAGAATTGGAAAGACTGGATTTAAGTGACTTTGAGGCATAATTGTTGGCACCAGATTGGCTGATCTGAGTGATTCAGAAACTCCTGATCTGCTGGGTTTTTCCAGCAAAGCCTCTCCAGGTTTACAGAAACTGGTCCAGAAACCAGAAAATATTTGGGCTGCAGCAGTGGCATGGAGACCAGGCAGACTGGTTGAAAGTGATAAAGCTTAAATGACCACTTGTTACAACCAGGAATATGATGTTTGTTGTACTCCAATGGCCTCCACAGTCATAACATTATATGTTAATGGAGCATCCTATGGAGATTCACATGACGGTTGTTCAAGCAACAAATGTGCATCAACTGCATTTTGCCATCATGTCGATTATGGAGCAAAAAATCTGAGTAATGCTTTCAATACCTTGTTTAACCTGTGGAAGGGACGTCCAGTCCTAGACAGTCGCTGCACTCTGCAGAGGCCTGATGAGCATTTATTTGGTTCAGAGGTTTTGGAGAAGGGATGCAATTAAAGGTTGCAGGATGGTTGCTCTCCAAAACTGGACTTGGGCAAATGTGATCTGTTACGACGGTTCTGAAGGCCGAGGTGAACCCAGCAAGACTAACCTGATGAAGTGGCTGAGTGTGTTTAATTGGGGTGAATCATAAATGGCACATATTGAATATTCAAGAAAGGATGTGATGTTTTTTTTTTTCCATAAAGTGTGGTTTTCCGTCACATTTTGACACGTGTAAAAAGCATTTTTAGAGACACCAAGATGTGTGGAAAGCTGAGAAATGTGCAACTGCAAATTCAGAAATTATAACAGCTCTGTAATTAGTTGCACATGATCCATACCGACTTTCTACAATCACATGCATTAACAAAAAACGTTGACAACTTCTTGGGTTCTTTCTTTCATTTTGCAGCACAATAATATTTGAACTGCTGCTATTTGATTTCAAATTAAATCTCTATTAATAGGGGGAAGCACTAGGAAATGGGATTTGCCTTCAACTGAGATGACTTGCATTAAACCTGGCAAAATCCTGATAATTTATGGCAGCCTGAGACAGTTGCATTACCCTTCCTTAATAAATTTCTATAAATTAAAAAAAAAAATCAGGTGCAGAAGTGGAGTCTTTCCGAGTTGAAATTTAATAACTCTTTAATCAAACATTTGACTTGGCAGATTTCTCTGCTAAAGCACCCATAATAATTCTTACATTTCAGTCAACCGTGTGCATCACTAAAAGTACACGCCAAGGTTGAGGGGTCAGATGTAAAGTTGCAGCTTGTGGACCGCATTGTGATTGTGTGTGTGCGGCACATTAACCCTGTGAGGTTGTGACGCCGGTGTAGTAAATCTGCATGAGGTGACAGAGCTGACAGTTTTCCTGCAGACACAGACAGCAGATTTACACTTATTAACCCACGCAGGCTGCAGAGTGTGTGAGCGTGAAGCGGGACCGGGTGTAACCATGCCTGGATCCCTGCAGCTTTTCATGCTCGGGATTAGATTCAGTCGGCTTGTGGAGTTTGGAATGAATTCTGCTTAACTGGCAACAGAAAGCCGCCGTGCTGTTAGAGCTACAACAGTGTTTCGTGGTATGTATTGACGGCACACTGAGGGGATGGGAGTATCTTTCAACCGACAGGCAACTATCCAGTTAATACTTCACGTATTATAGCAGTAAATTCAGTTTTATAGATATGCTTGTGACCTGTATGTTTAAGATACAGATGACTTCACATGTTTTACAGTTAATGCAAGAGAGTTGGTGCAGGACAATTTTCATATTTGATTCTAAAACAAAAAAGCACCGACAAGATTGACAATTGTACAATTTGCGTTTAAATATCAATATAGAGAAATGACTTCCATTCAGAAAAATGCAAAAGTGAACTTTTCTTCAAAGAACTTGCAGCTTCATGTTCATTATTGAAACAATTAAAATGTAAATAAATCTTTGAGAAAGTCAGTCCCAAGAGATATTCAGTGTTCTTATTTCTGCGCCATGAGCCAAAACTCATTTGCTGTGGCTTTAATGTGCTCTCCAGCCCTTTCTCTAGCATCTCATTAAAAGGACATTAAACCGTAGGAGCACTGTGACTGAAGGTTTTTGAAGTTTTAAAAGCATATTTAAAACCTCAAGATACCATTTAAAAACCAAAAATTGGACCAATAAAACAAAACCTGAATGTGTTAAGTGTTTCTCTTACCATTATACTAGTTGGGCTTCTGGCACCAAATCACAACAGACATAATTTAAGTGCATCTTTCGTAGATCTTTTATTAAAATATGCATGTCATACTTCCATCCCCAGAAAGCAGAGGGGGAAATGCGTCGAGTAAACCCAAAAATCTAAGATTATCCCATATTTGGTTTTCATTTATAGTGCTTCAAGAAAGTTGCCAATACCTTTAACCTTTTCTGTAGCCGGTTGAATGTCTCTTTTTTGCCAGGTCTGTGCACAGTAAAGAACCACGCTCTCCCATTTATCGTCTCCATGTCACAAAACAAAACAGCTTCCCTTCAGTATTTGTGCCCCAACAATAGTATTAATAAAATGTTATTATTATTATCACTTGCTTTATTTTGTGATGAAGTGACAACGATTTGTTTGAACTTTATGGAGTAGCAGGTTGCCACTGCCTGCTCACGTTTTCATTGGCTGTGATCAGAGTGCAATTTTCAGCTCTCCTCTTTTGACAAAGTAGAAGTTTAAATTTTCAAAAGCATGCATGGAAATTCAGGGTAAAGTGGATATATATATATATTTTCTTTTTTACAAATTTCTATCTGCACTCAAAACTTCTAGTTGTTTCCTGATTGTTTTTCAATTATTTCTTGACAGATGTTTCTCATTTTCAGAAAACAAAAAGCTAGATAATTCATTGCTGTCTGAGAAGCATTTTAATTAAAATGTGAAAATATGTTTTGCTTGTAATTTATTAGATCTTTGATTAAATGGTGATGTAAAGTCGAGGTAGATCTTGCTGCCTATTCATGTCGCCAATTGTTGAAGTTCTGCAAAATCTATTTCCTTTCTGTTTTACTTGTTGGACTTTGTCATTGAAGTAAATGATTACATGCTGTAATTGCAATTACCGCCTTCTGCTTTCTCTCGCCCGGAACTGTAATTTGCTGGACAATTTTAAATTGTCTTTGCTTGGAGCTTAATTTGAAACTGGAAGTGTTTATTTCCCACTAAAGCAGACCATCTTTTTTTCTTCAACAAAGTCTCATCCTGAACAAACAGAATGGTCAAGGAGCATTCGGCACTGTGAGCCAGCAATCAAATCACAATCAAATGTGATTCAACCCCCATGTTTGCATAAAGAGAAATTTGACTGAGAGCTGCCAGTGGGTTTGCCTCACCCCATCTGTTTCCTATCTGTTTTTTCTGCCATTTTATTCTCCCACTGTCTCTAAATAAGTTCCTCCCGCGCTGCCGTGCTTCCGCGCTCGCAGTCTGAACTTCTGCCTCGTCGCTGAAGCTGTTTACACCTTTTTTTGTTTTCACCTGCTGGCCATTGTCAACCACAGCTCAACCCTTCTCCTTTCTTTCCACAAGGTTTCTGCTCTCTTTGTCATCACACAGCCTACAGGTGTAAACCCTGCAAGTCAACTTCTTAACTGATGGGTTTCTGACCTTTTAGCTGACTTGCTAAGCTGAGAAGGGAGATGGACAGAGACCAAGTCACCTATCTGAACCTTGATGTGATAATACTCTTGGTTTGCATATTTAATTATGAAAACTCCTTAGATCCTTATTCTGCTCTCATGAAAAGCTCCTAATTGTTTCATGAGCCACTGGCTGCCAGAGAGCCAGTTTGACTTTTTAATTATTGTAAAGGGATAACGGCTATCGACGCAATGACACACGTTTCGATCGTGGGAATCACATTTTATCCATCTACTTCATAAAGGCATAAAATAGATTTATTACATTAACTTCAAGTCTTGGCACTCGTGTAAAAAGCCTTAAAATCAGAGCAATATTATTGCAGTTACGTTATCTCATAAAAAGAAAGTGTCACCTTGAGAAACAATCTTTTAAAAATTCTTACACTGTTAACTGTAATTGTAGGTTTTTGTAATTAACTTACTTTCTCATCAGCTCAAAAATAATCTAGGAAATTTTAATTATTAATCCACCAATCCCATCGAAGACGACTGAAATTCTGACCAACATGAACGGACCAAGAGTCGACTTTATTTACAGATCATTGTAGCAAAATGACATGTAACCAAAGCACCATGACAGTTTTAAGGTTTTCATGCACATCTTTATCAGCAAACTAATTTCGAACCAAACAAATACTGCCTAGTTGTCTTTTTTTTTCTCACAATTAGCCATAATTATCAGCCAGCAAGCCAATAACCTGCCACAATTGTGTCATATGCAATTATTACCCAACAGTCAGCTGCAGTTGTTGCCATCAATTAACCAGCCACAAATATTACCTACCTCCTAAACAACCAGTTATTAACAATTTGTTACCAAAGAGCCACAGTTACCAAATTTATCATTAACCAATGACCAAACCAACCACAAATTGTCTCCCTAACTTCCCATTACCCAATCAACCAGCCAGAATTATTACCAGCCAACCACAGTAATGGTAATGCTATATTTTAGCAAATATTTTTAAACAGATGAGACAGTGTAAATCTATTGTGAGCCATCTTTGTGTGCAAACACACACACTTCTTATTTCAGTTCTAAAATCCCTGGATTCTCTCCTCACTTTCTTTTTAAAATTTGATTTCCTTATGTTATTTTCTATGGGGAATTATTCAACATTTGTCATTTTTCAATCCTGCCTTTGTTGATTCCGGTAGCAGATAATCAGTGATTTCTTCAGCCTTAAGTCTCAATTTGAAATATATTTTGAAGGCGCCTGAGAGCTCAGAGGGCTCCAACCAACTAGAGAGTCGGCAGGAAACTGTGTGTGTCTTTGGGTATGCGTGATGTCAGTAAAAGAAAAAAAAATAAATGGAGACAAATTGATTTGGTCTCAACTCGGCTGTTTTTGTGAATTTCATCATGGAAACGCAAAGTGTGTTGCTGTGGGGCGTTAATGAACCGACCTTGCATACTCTGTGAGCGCACGTGTCACAGATGCACAGCAGGGGCTGCTGGGTAATGGCGTGTGGAGGTTCAACATGTCAACTATGATTTCAATGAAAAGTTTACTACAATTCTGTTGCACACAGGTAGTTTAAGGAGTAATGATGCATGAAAAATATCCTGTGGTATCCTCCCTTGTGTGGGTTTTGTTTTATTTGCTGGCACTTCGTGCAAATTAAAAACTGAAACATAAATCAGCTGGTATGAGAAGAGAAAACCTTTTGAGAGGTGGATGTTTTATGTGTAGCTATAGAATCCTGAAAAAGTCAGATAATGAGCACTAAGAGTCTCCCTGATGATTAAAATCTCTTCTGGTTTCCTCCATCAGTGCATTTTATGATTCAGGCAGTTGCTGTGAACAAGTGTTTGCCCCCGTATCGATTTCTTCTTTTACTTTTCTCGCCTCTCTTGCACGTTTCAGCAGAAGTGGAATTTGTTTCCCTATATCATGGCTTGTTTCTGATACCAGATCATCACACTACCACCACTGTGTTTTAAACATGGCTATCATGTCTTTGCATGTAATGGAATCCCTTGAAGAAACTCCAATCAACAACATGTTTAGCAGAAATGTGAGGAGACTGTTGAATCATTATCACTGATCTTAGCTTTATTATTTTGCAATGAGGCAGATTGATTTCAATAGCTTATTTTTCTTAAAATCTGTAAGGAAAAGGGCGCATGTAGAATTTTTTTTCACAGTAAGGATCGAAGGTTTTTAGTTTTTATTTTTTTTTTATATAAATAGGATTTGGTGGCTGGTGAAAAGCTCTCTGCCTCTTGCTAACTCTGACTGCAATGAGATTTCATGCTCCCTATAAATTCATTGTTGTCTTACAAGGAAGATAATTAGAGCTGAGATTCAAAGTGAGACTTCCACTTAATGGCAACAAACGCAGTGGAATATTATGCAAGTTGTGTGAAATTCATAAGATAAAAACCGGATGTAAAATAATTATGAAGTGAGGCACACTTCCCTGTTTTCTGCTTATTTATTCTGTAGTCTAAGCATCAGTTCTTGCAAATTGACTGTTCGGTTTGTTTTTTTACAGAATCAAATTATTATTATTATTATTTTTTAGATATTTTTCATTTGCAATCCATCAGGGTAAACTAGCTTACAGCCCATTCGGTTTTATTTTACTACATTTAGTTGCGGTAAGTTCCACTTTAATATGTTATATTATTGCTTTGAAAGTTCAGCTGCCACTAGCAGACTCTGAGCACCTCCAATTTGTAACTGAGCTTGAGGCCTGATTCCTGAGCACCAGCAGTATTTTACTTCTCACTCAGGTGGTTAAATTTTTCCTCTCAGTTCAAAGAGCTGCTTTGGTGCATAAAGTCCGTATCTAGAATACATAAAAACCATGAAGCAGTCATCTGTCTGTTTCACAGTAAGCATACTGAGGCAAAGGGATTTCTAGCACTGAGCAAAAGAAAACTGCAACTCTTAAAACACAACTGGAGTCACTTTTGACTTGAGGTTTGGATGCTTGAATTCAGATTTCAAATGATCATTTCAAGGTAGCAATAAAATATGTTTAAGGTGGCAAGATAAATCTGATTTTAATTTGCTTTACTTTGGTCAATCTGCATGGGTGAAGGATAAAACGTTTTAGTATTGTCTACTGTTTCTGTTGCCATTGGGTGAACAAGTTACATTATTTAAATAATACAGTCCCTATCTCTAAAAGAAAAGATTGTAGCATGTGTGAAAAGGTGAACGAGATGTAGATTATATGTGGGAAAACATAGATCTATTGACCTTGATGCTCATTAGATGTTTGAACATTTCTGCAAACCCGTTACATTCTCTCTGAGGCTACTGTTAGTTTTTGCAATGAAATGCAAAAGCAAAAAAGAGACTTAAACCGTTCATGAAGGAAGGAGTCTGAGTTTTTTTTTTTACACACCCTCCGAATTATTCACATACCACCTCAATCAATGCCACCTTTGAGAATCAAGACCAGAGTACACAAAGTGAAACATGTCCATTTTATCAACTAAAACACCTGCGACTTAGATTTTAATCTGCATTGTTTCTCAATGGGATATGAAGCTGTTAAATTATCTACTACTGGCAACATCTTTCTCTAACATAGAAAACTACTATAATGTGCTTGAGATGACATGTTGAATTAGTGCTGAATAGAGCTGCATTATTCTAATTATCCATAGAGTTGAATGATTTTAAGATGGAGTAAAGCAAAACTAAAAACCGTGTATGTGCTTGTACTTTGTGCAAACATGGTGCTACTGTGAACTTAACTAATAATCCAAGCTGTTTTTAGACCTACCAACATTAAAACTATCTCTAGAACTAGGATTTAGAAACTAGCAGCGAGGGTTTTCTGCTCGTTACTCATCAAATGTGGAAATGTTCATACAGAGTGTTCAAAACTGACAAATGATCCTAGTTCTTACGATAATGCAATCTGCCGCTGACATGTTTTAGTTGGTGTTAAATGATAGTGAAGCCTGATATTTGCTCCAACCATGAGGATGATCAGCCCAGCGTCTTCATCTTCTGTCTGTTCGGATCAAAACTTGATATTCCACGGAGCCGTATTCTGATATGCGTGTCCCAGTTCTCAGGAAAACCTGCACCAATCCTACTGTGCATCAGGGTGAAAGTAAAAAAAACACTGATTTCACTCCTGGCATCCTCTCTTCTCTTCCTCTGCAGATTTATAAACTCACAGGGACAGCCAGGATTGAACCGGCCTCCCCTTCTTGGCTTTGGTAGCGTCTCGCTCCGTCACTGGTTCTGCTCTGACGCTGCCTGTGCTTGACACTCCCATATTCAAGGTAAGGATGTTGTTTCTATTCACAATAAGTGTGTGTGTTGCTTTGCATCAGTGGGCTGAAGTTTGTGAATCTTACTCCTGATTTAATCTATATAACTCCTGCTGTATTAGAACTTTTACCTTAAACATGTAATTTGTTTGTGTTAGAATAAAGTACTGCTTGATCGCATTTCTTACCAACACTGAAATCTCTGCATATAAATGACAAACTGAATTTTTATAGCCCCATAGGTATTTTGTTGACACTATAACGGAGATGTTCACTGAGGTATTGTGTTCTAGATAGTTTATAAAGTGACTGTTTGTTCTTATAGTTCTGTTTGGCTTATAGAGATACGTGAGTTTTGATGCTTACAGCTTTATTTAATCATGAATTTCAAACTGCTACATCCTAAAGTGAACTGGAGAAAACATGAAACAAGAGATATTTGAATAGAGTTCTGGCTGTCTGCTTTCTTTGTTCCGGTTGTTTATGCTGAAGCTCAGTTCATGCATGGGGAATGCATTGTTTCTTTCTTCAAACTGGACTGAACAGTGTTCATTCCAGTTAGTTATAACATCTTTGTATGTGTGACTCTTTTTTTGCATAGATTAATCTGTAGAATCAATAGCTTTCCTGAATTCAGTCCAAGAAAAACAGTTTGCTGTAAGAAAGGCGCGTGTTGCGCCTTTGTGGAAGGTCTACGCAGCTGTGTGCTATGAATCCTGCTCTGTATGATTGTGAATATAATCTACAGGATCTGTGTGTGTTGGTGGAGTTGGACTAGTCCCAGATTACTTTGAATCGCTGCAGAGATCTCACGGGGAAAGTGAAGGTTAAAGACCTGCTTGAACTTGTAAAAATGCATGCAGCACAGTTCAGTTCATTTTTGGATGAGAGGTGAAGACTCTATCCAGTGATTTTGATAAAAATAGTGTTCTCAAACTCAGATGGGAGTTGGTACAGTTTCTGCATTTTGTAAGTGAAGTGAAAGGGGTTTCTCTTAGGGGCTTAGTGTCGCTAATTAACATCAGGGGAGTCTGGACGAGTCAAGTTTAGGTTTGTTGCAGGAAAAAGAGTTTGTAGAAATGTGGGGCATGAAAAATGTTTCTACACAGTTGTTTAGAGGTGATGACCTTTTCACAAAGAACAACAAGGTATTATCTGTCACTGAAAAACTAGTGGTTTTAGCTCCCTCTGTTCATTTCTTTATGTCATTATATCTGGATCATTGCATTTTTTAGCAAAATTATTTCTACTCTGTTAAGATATCTGTTCTCTTTTGTGCAGCTGATGTGTTGGAAATGTTAGGCAGTGTTTTTCACACAGTCTAGAAAGATAATAAACAGGTTTTCATGTGATAAATCACCAGGTACTTCTGCTTCACATATTTCCCTCTAAATACATTTAACAGAACACTTATTAGGATGAAAGCTGTTGGAGCTGCTGCTGCTGCACCATGTCTGGAGGACTGGGGAATATTTTGATAGCAATCGTATTTTAGAAATATAGATTTTCGATTTTCCTCATGAAATATGAATACTTTTGTAAAATGACTAAATTATCTTGAATTGAGACTTTGTAGAAAATGTTTAGATTGGAGAGATCTTGATGGGGAAACCATCAGCACAATTGTTTGACGTTTGAGGAAGAACGGACATTTTCTAAAGTGGAAACACTTTGTATATGCATTTATGATTTTGTGTGAATGGCATAAGCCGATAAACATGTTGTTGTTGTTTCTGGATATGTAACTGGATAGAAACCAATCTTCAGGCTACATTGGTATCTGTCTCTCCTGTGCGCCGTCTGGTTAATGTCGAACTTTGTGACATAAATCTCATCACCTGTACCTGCTCACCATCAGTCTGCTAGCGCTCTCAGTGCGTGTCGGAGATTTTTTTGCGACGGTGCCGACTGTGCACGCCCACAGTGACAATAACACTTACATTCAAAGGGTATCACCCAACACACAGCTGTTAAAGAAAACACAGGCAGATCATATGCAGAAGAAGAAGAAAAACAGTGATGCTTGTTTTTCAGAAAAGCAATGTGAGATCATCTGTTGTTTATCCCATTTGAATAAATTTATTTCTCACAAGGATACAGAAACTGCTTTAATATATTTGAGGAATCACTACATTCTGTTTTTCAGTCAGTTTTTGCTCCTCTCCAAGTAGACGGTATGTAAACTGGTGCAGTATGGCCGTCTGTGAGCGTACAATAATTACTGTATGTCTCTAAGTGGAAGCTGCAATTCAGCAGACGAATAAGCAGAATGAGTAATAGTCCTCCAAGTTGCTCGAGTTTAAACTCTATAGTAAAGACTTAAGACGATGTTGTGAAAGTTTCCCTCAGGGAGGCCTGATGTGGCGACAGGGGGTGTGATGTCCTTCATAACGTTTGTTTATTCAGTGTTTTTGTTTTTGTTTAACTAATGTATAGTCTTCCAATGCTGCAACTTGTTTCTGCATCATCCAATCAAAATATTATTTCATTAAACGCTGACTCAAACTCAGGAAAATGTTTTTTTGATTGATGAAATGTCCTGTCACAGATCCAAGCATTATGGCACATAGTTGCACATGACATTACATTTTCACATTTTAAATGGATAAAATCAATAAGATTGTTAGCAGAACAGTAATCTGGAATGGATGCCCTGGCTGGAACCCTAACTCAGTTTAATTGAAATTTCTTTATTAAGCTCAAAAGAAAATTAAAAGTTGTTGTAACTCAGATTTTTCTCAGAGTTGTTAGATGATCAGAATGATCTCCTGTAGCAGACTGTATTACAGCAATCTGTAGCCTCTGACTGAAGATGCTGTTGTTGTAAAGCAGTCTCATCAGGAGGATTCTCAGGGTCTGTAGTTATTTTTGATTTTTATGAAGACTCCATCTTTGCACCACCATCTCCAGAACATAATCGGCCTTTTTTATCGGGTTGTTGAACTTTAAGTCCCAACAGATGACAGTTTCAACAAGAGACGTATAGAAGATCTGCAGCTTCTTGCTGCAGATCTTCACAGATCTCTGCTTCCTCCAGAAGTACAGTCTGCTCTGTCCCTTCTTGTTCAGTGTTGCAACTCCAGTCCAGCCTGTTATGCAGGTGAACGCCGAGGTATTTGTACTCCTTCAACTCCTCCGCTTTTTTCCCATGATGGAAATGGTGTTTGATGCAACATTTATGTAATGTTTTCTAGACGTGGTGCTTATCTATTTCCGATGTCTCTTGACTCTTTGCTTCTCTGCCAAATCAAAAGCTGCGATGCGCACCGTTTTTCAAACTGCACAGGATCCCAGTGTGAAGTGAGGCTCAACAGTGACACCAGGGGGTTAAAGCTCCAGATACATTCATTCAGCTACTGGTTGTTGCATCACATAATGCGGCTTGCAGGAGGTAGACTCATCATGGTTGGTATGAAATGCAGTTTCTGTTTGGATGTACTTTAGTACCAGCAATGCCATCCTTCCCATTTCACAGCAATAATCCTTTAGGCCTTAGACAATTTGTTTACAGGATGATTTCTTAGTTTTACTTGACAGTAGAAAGCATTTTGCATAATCAAACTTTCTTTACATTTAGCCTTGTATATAAATCTTGCTTCTGTCTACATTTAATCATTGAAATCAGTACAATTAACTTTAGCAAATTTATCACGAATATCTTTAAAAAGTTGAGCTACAGGTGGTATGTACAATCATAGGTAGTACAGTAAATTATGAATGTTTGTATCCTAATGATCTCAAAATAATTCCTTAAGGAAGTGATGTCTTATTTGTGTGTGTGATGAAACGGGGTTGATGAATCTGCGTGCTCTCCTCCTTGCATCTCGTTTGACAGGAGCAGTCATAACACCGACTTTCTTTCTATTTTTACTTCACTTTGTCAAACTCCAACTGGGAGCATCTTTGATATATGCCTCCAACTCAGACACTGTCTATTTAATGTGTTTGTTGTTTCAGTTTTTTGTCTTTTTTTTTACGGGAGTGACAGCAGAAAAGGCTGAGCTTAGAACTGATATGACACCACATAATTTTTTTTCTTTCATCACTTGATCTTGTGAGCAGGTTATTAGTTTTACATATAGTCAGAACAAAGATCTTCACTTCTTTTTTTCATGCATTTCATGTGTTATAATATGGCCTGACTTACTGTGAATCTACTGAAGGGAAATTATATTTTAAGTTAAGACAGTTTTATGAATATAAAAGAATTGAGGTCAGCTTTTGTTGACAGAACTGTATTGCAGAAGAAAAGAAAATTAGCTTTATAAAAACCTTCAATAAGATTTTTTTTATTAAAATAAAATTGACAGGAAATATGTATTTTTAAAGCTAAATTGGAAAATAACCTAATAATTACCTAAATAACCCTTTCAGTTTCATATCTCTACACCTCAAGAGGTGCATTGGTTGTGAAAATAAAAGCTTTCCAAATTTTCTGGCTGACCCTCTTGGCTCCAGTACAACAGACACAACTTTTCCCAGCCAAATTTTGGTTTTTATTGACAGTCGAGTTTCACTTTCTGTGCTGCCAAATAAAAACACTCAACCAAACCAAAATACCAAATGCTGCTTCGGTTTGTTTCCTCCTGCTTCTCCTCCTGTCCTGCCTCAATAAGATGGAGAACCAGGTGCCAACAAGCACCTTTTTCTGAGAAGCCAAGCATCAACACCCCTAAAATTACTAATGAAATCAGTTTCCCACCAACTCCTACGAGCTGCTTGAGAAGCTTTTTCTTTTGATAAAATTTGGCATTAATGTTTTTGGATGGTTTTGGGAAATGAGACTGAATGAAGCCTTTAAAAGAAAACTTGCATTTTTAAGAGTGATTAAAAATAATTCAAAGTAATTAAAAGTCAAGTGTTGATTGAATGTAGTGGTGGAATTAATAATAACCAGCTTTTAAATTATTCAAACACTCTTTGCTGATTAATGTGGATATTAATAACCAATCAGTTTTGACGTCATTATGTGAAACGTCTCAGCATTTCTCAAAATGAACTTTTTGTTGGAAAAGTCTATATAGTTGTTGGCATATAATTGTTTGAAAATAAGCATAAACAGTTATTAGCCTCCATGTTTGCGATTTTTTTATTTTGAAACTAGGACGGAAGTCGTTCTTTAACTGATCATGAAATCTCTTTACTCTCTGCCTGACAACACTTGGCTACAAAAGTGTTAACGCAACACGACCGTTTTAAAAATAATTTATGCGCTGGCAGTTCTGGGCTTCTGCAGGAAAAAGAAACGCTGACATTGACGGGTAACACGGAAATGATTTGGAGTCTCTGTGAGAATGCAGCTTTCTAACCGTTAGCATTTAATGAAGCTGAACTTGTCACCTCGTATGTTTCCTGCTACTGGTGCTGAGTCTTGAGTCTTGACTGAATTTGATCAGCTCTAGGTTTAAAACCTAAAATATTTTATCTTTGAAACGGTTTGAGATTCATGTAGGCTTTATTTTGTTTGTAAAACACAGAGGAGGTAAGATTTTTAATGTTTCTGTTGGCATTGGAGCCACATTAGACGAGAATTAAAAAAGCAGTAATTAGACAAATCAAGTTTTGATTTTGTGAAAATGCACTTTGTAGTTCATTAAATCTTTACCACAACTCTGAAAAAAGATATTGCTAAGCACTTATCCTGTTCTTATAAACCAAAGATCTTGTCTTGTCAGTTAAATATGTTGTTACACCCCTGAAATTAACCAATCTGGCAGCTTTGACCAGATGGACTGAATCCCAGGAAGAACATATGGCTGCTCTTCTATTTTAACCCTACAGTTTGCAGTAGGATCATTTTCACTGAGATTTTGAACAATTTCTCAATCTAACATTTGTGGTAAAAAATAAAATAAAAATTCTCATGTCTCTATGTAATAGTGTACAAGATAAACTGTAGTCTGTTTACATTGTAGCTACTTGACGCCATTAAAACAGTTATTTTGTTTGCTCTATACTTTTAATTTTTTTTTTTTTTAAGCAGTGAGTTGAACAAGGTGACATCACTTATAAAGTTGAATATGTCAACATTTGTTTTTGAAGGAAAAATATGCTGGTTGACAACTACTAACCTCGCTAAGAAGACTTCACTGCCGAAGTTCCCTAATTTAATATATAACAGAATTTATACCGTAAGCATGAACTTTGATGTAGCTTTTAAAACTGAAACTTTAGTTTTACTAGAACATTCTGTAAATTTGAAAGACAAACAGCAGCTGTCATGAATTAATGAAAAATAAACCAACACTTTTAGTACTTTTATAAACACTCTTTAGAAACGTTTGGCTGGAGATTATTCACCCCAAACATTTGAAGCATGTTGGGGCCCCTCTGTGTTTCCCAACTGTTCCTCTCCCTGATCAGGGATTAAGGGCAGGAGGGATTATCTGATCTCTGTCCTGTCGAAGGCCCGAGTCGCCCCAATGCACAGTGAATCACACACACACATCCCCCCGCAGCAGAAACACGTTAAACCAGCAGCAATCTTAAAGTCAGAACGGTGTAGCATTCCAGTTGTCTTCTTTTTTTTTTTTTTAGGGTCGGCTCCAGCGTTCAGCACTGTGGAAATTGTGCCTGTAAACGGAAATGCTGCTGAAACAAAAACATGCCTCAGCACCTCGACATTAACCCAAGAGCTGATTTAGATGACTGGGCCCAGTATCCCCTACCTCGTGTTTCTCTGCTGTCAAGTAGCTGAAAAACCTTCCTGTTAGTCCGACTCAGGGGAGCAGCCTTGTGTAATCACACTATTAAATAGACTGCAGCATCCAGAATAAGGGCAATGCTTCCTTCTATTTCAATTAAAACACTTTATTAGGAAGTGTTTTAATTGAAACAAGCTACTAAAATGAAATGCATTACGTTGCACATAGTAGACTTTAAATGCCAAATTAAGTTTTTGGTGTTTCCATTATTATTATTTTTTCCCATTAAAACATACTTTAGTAATTAATAATGAAAAACATTTTGTTTGCATCAAAACAATTAAATATTTGGTCATGCGCTGTATAAGGATAAGTTTTAGATTTTGCCTCAAATTGAGTTTTAATCATATTTTATTATGTTTTTCACTAATAAGTTTCTAATATTCCTAATTTCCCCTGGGTCTTGATGAGGTTTTGTGACTGGCAGCTCAGAAAATGGCGGACGATGATGGAATCTCCGTCTAGGATTGTTACTCTGACTTGGCTCCTTTTCCTCGACTTTAAATGGCTGAAAGGGTTAATCTTCTTGTCCAAGTGTGTGTGTGTGTTGGTGTGTGACCTTGACCAGTTGGCGGTGTTTGGGGGGGCCTCATGTCTGTCTTAAGATTAAACACAATAAGATTCAACCTCCTCCTCCCTCGTTTCCCTCATGTCTTTAATCCCCTCTGTTGAAAAACGCTCTAATACCCTCTGACCACCAACGCCTGTGATGAACGACTCTGAATGTTTCGTAGCTCTAATGTACGTCTGTTGACTCTGCTCTTTGTTGCTAATGCTTTTAAAATGGCCTCTTCAAGATTTATGTGGAATTGCTATAATGGAAGCTGCATGAGTTGAACTGGTACCAAGTTGTGTTGTTGGGTTTCTTTATTTACAGGTTGGACTTCATATCTTTACAGTAACTAGTCGGTTGGAAAATGATGCATTTTAGTGAAAAAAAGCAAAAACAGAGCGTGAAAGATAATATGGTTGTTTTTATGTAGACAAAAACACAGATGAATGACAAAAAACATCCAGTGAAAATACCCGGATAAAAGGTTTCTTGAGTGAGAAATATCATTTAGCCAACACTTTAATAACTTTATTGAAATATTTTGTACTAAACAAACGGTGTGTGATCAGTTTAAAGTCAAGTTCAGTTTTTGGAAATCTGTCTGTCTCAAAATCTGTTACAAAAAAGCTAAAAGGCTTATTTGCTTTGTTGTTTCACACTAGAATCGTATAACACATTTCAAACCTGAACATCACAAAAAGATTGTTTTTATGAATATGTGTGCATAGGGAGAAATTTGTAAATTTTTATTTACAAATTTGCCTAGGATTCATACGAAGGCTTAAATCAAATATACAGGATTAATTTACAAATATTCATAAAACAAATGTTAAAAATTTGATCTTACTTGCTTGTGTTGCACATTTGGCAAATCTCCTCTGGTGTTCCGACTTGCATCTGGAGCACATTCAACTGGGATGTGAAATGTTTTCCAGATCCCAGCCCCAACTTTTGAGACAAACCAGCACTATTTGCACCTTTGCACTAGACCAATTTGATTATATCTCTGTTAGATTCAAACAACTAATGCCTTCCTATGCTGTATGTGTCAATGAACTTGTTGCTCCTGCTTTGTTTACTTGTATGATCTTCTTATTCACTCAAATGCATGGAAATGTCAGAATAAAGCTGGAAAACATTTGATCAAAAAAATGTCCCATGCTTTTGCTCGCTGATTGCTGTGATAGGATTAGGCTTTTCCACAAGTCAAAACAATGAAGCAGATTTAGAAAATCTAGATGTTGATAGATTTTAAGTTTTAGTGGCTTTAAGTTCGTAATCACACTTAAATAGTTCCATAAAGAAACTTATTGGCTTGTTTGACAGTTGACTGTTTTTTTTTTTTTTTATTATTGGCTGGAAGAAACCGCTTTGTCCTGATCGAGATGTTTTTGTGTCTTTGTTAATCCCAACTTGCCCTTTTCTCACCCTGAAACTTATCTTAGTCTATGACCTTATGTCCCAAGCAGCTCAAAACAAGACAGTATATCATGTCTACCGTTTCTATGTCTGAGAAAGAGAAGAGCAGGGAAAACACCATGGATGTTTGGGATATTCTTCATCCTGTTGGTCATTGGATCTTGTTGTTGACCCACATTGAATAGCTTTTTTTTTTTTTTTTTAATATTTGGACAGCGTCCCAAATTTGAAAGAACCACAGTTTCCTGTTTGACCCAGAAAACCAACACTAAGGAGAGACTGACTGTGAAAGTGAGACATGCTACACATGGGAGGAAGGCGAAGAAGAAAAATATCATTATTTGAAGGTGAAATTCAACATAGAGGGTCTAGTATGTTTTAGTGTTCTCATTTTGTCAAACAAGGGCACAGAGGGCTCACAGGAGATGTTCACACTTCTCTTTATGGGGGATTTTAACAGCATCGTTATAGTTTTTTCATTCTTGTTGCTCGTTTTTTTTTAAATTGTAAACCAGCCAATTGTGCATCACTCTATATCATTTATGGAGCACATTTAGAATCGGCAGCTACACCAAAGTTCTCTACGGGAAAATTGGAATGAAATTTAGCACAATATAAGAGTCTAATAAAAGAAAAGATGTACAAAATCAATCAATAAATAAATAGAAATACTAAATAAAAAAAAAAGTGAAAATTAGAAACCAGTATGTGCAAAATGCCTGTTGTAGAGAGGGAGGATTTAAAGTTCTTTTTAAAGACATTGTAGTCCTGAAAGATTTAACTTGAAACAGCAGATTGTTCCAGAGCTTAAGGGCCAAGAATGAAAATCCCCCATTAGGAATTTATAAAAGTAGCTGGTGTGACATTTCCAACACTTTGATGGGCATGTGACTGATTAATAGAGCCTTAAAATAATCCGATGCCAGTCCATGAAGAATCTTTAAAATCATTCAAAGCAAGGAGGCTAAAACCAGAATAAAGTGGTCATGTCACTTGGCTTTTGTAGGAAGGCAAGCGGCTGAATTTTGGAGAACTTGCAGGGAACGAATGACAGACTGATGCAGCCCCATCAGTAAAGAGATGCAATAATCCAAACCATGGATCATTTCTCAAAGTCGTGTCATGGTAGGGAGTCTTCACCTTAGATGGTAACGTTAACTGAGCTAATAAACGCATCTGATATCTGGAATAGAGAAGCAGATGTGTAAATCAACAGTATAGAACTTAAAATACATATGTATGTTTCCTCTTATTTTTTTTTTTTTTTATCTCTTTGGTATGAAATTGGTTGAAAAGAGAGAGGGCCCTAAAATAGAGCCATGGGTCACTCTGAAGCTAATAGATGTTTACCTAGATGAATTAGACAAGTTAATGTTTGACAAACAGACGTAGAATAATTAGTTTCCTCTGTTTTATCAGACACAACTCCAGATGAGATAAAAATAAAAAGTATGTGCCACTGTATCGAAAGCACTGATTGGGTCTAAAAGAATTAAAACAACCGAATTACCAGAACACTCAATGTATAAAAAAGGAAGTTGAATCTTTTAAAGATGCTGTTTTTGTTAGAAATGTCAGACTAGTATATGGAGTAAGAATTTCTCTTTTTTTTAAAAATAGCGACTAAATGATGATGTAATTCTAGATCACAGTGTTCCTGGTTTACTTTTTATTTTAATTTTTTTGTTCTTAACGAACAAAAAATGTTTTGGTGTATGATATAGCGTCTTTTAAATTTAGTCATTCATTTAGTTGCGTGAAATTTGCATAATTTGGCTTTAGTACAACAGTCATAAAACACATTTTACATGGTAATTGTTTCAGCAACTTGAGCTACATATCTGCTCAAATGCAGACCTGTATTTGCTGGTGCAGATTTTACCGTGGTTGTAACCAACAAATTTTATTTCACTGTGGTTTTCTAAATACGCTCTGTGCTACTTTGCTGTGAAGAAAAAAAAAAAAAAGCTAAGCAACATGAAACAGGATTACATTTTAGGCTTTCTTGAGCATAAAGAAAAGCATCTTCTATTTATCTCACTTTAGGGTTTGGGTTTGAGATTTCAAAGTGGCCTCTGCCTGTCAGGAAACCGGCGATATTCTCAGTCTTCTATATTTTTATAAGCGTATGATTGTGAGTATGTTTAAAAATCTTCCTTTCTCCAGGCAGCAGTGTGCTCAGAGATTCGAAGGAGCTATTTCAGATCAGATTCAGATATCAGTCGGGCTCCGATTCCTCAAAGAGGGGAGTGAATATTTAAATCAAATGGAAATTAACCCAGAGATCTGCTGTGAGCTCAATCTGTTTAATCTGTCGCCTTGGACTGAATGGGGGGGAAAGAAGAAATGTTGAGATTTTTTTTTTGAGTCACTGATGAGGTGGTCGACAGGGTGGGGGTGAGCCGGGGTATTTATGGAGCCACGAGGAGCTCTAATCTACCAGAATGAATCTGATTATTATTTCTAAAAACATATCATAGAGAGGCTTACAGACTGCCTGCAGAGTGGGGAGCAGCAGCCAGACTTGCTCTTCAACTTGGCATGAAATAAGAAGTGGTTAAGAGCCAAAGCACCAGAAATAACTTGACACATACCATGAGAAACGCATGTTGGGAGTGAAAACTATAGTATGTGGGACTTTGAATCCAGCACCCTGCTACCACTTGATGGATATTTAGCTGAAAAAGCATAACAGCTGATGCAGTATTGCTAAAAATTGAAGTAGATGGGTCAATTTGCAAATCTGTTGCCGTCAGTTAAGGGTTAAAACTGATGCGTGAATATCTGAGTGACGAGGTGTGACACAGGGGACCGACTGAGGCTCTGGGCTCACTTTCACTCGAAAACTAAATCACCAAGTGAACCACCTGCTAAGCTTCTTGTGCACCTTCTCCTCCTCCTCCTTCCTCCTAAAAAAAACATCCCTCTTCTGCCCCCGTCACCCACGCTGCTTCTTTACCCCACGGCTGTGGTTCGAGCCATGCTCTAATTCAATCAGTGCGTTCTGTAGCCTCGGAGTGAGAGATTGCATGTTCATTAAAAAATCCTGATTAGTCCAGGAGACTGATTACTTTATGTAGCCGTTAGTGTGTGCGTGTTACTGCCCATTAGACTTCCACTTGAAGCCTCCCTCCTACCCTCTCATTTGTCTAATGGATGAAGACTTAAGCCCCCTTAAAACACAACGTGCACGCTCGCTGAATGTGCACAATGATCCATTAATTAGCTTAAGTGGCCCCTCGGGCGTCCTGTCCCCCTCCTCTCCCAATCAGCCCCTCCGTTTTCCCCTCTATCCTCCTTCTTTGTTTTCCAGCCATCTTCCTGGAAAACAACAGCTCCGTCCATCAACCGCTCTTTCTGTCGGTGTGTTTTCTCCCCTGGCCATAAAGTCTCATTAAAAGTCAAGTGATTTATTTCCTTATGCAGGTCTCATACCGACTCTGTCAAAAAGTTTATGCTTCAGCGGCAGTTCGCCTCTCAGTCTCTGCTCCCTGAAAGGTTTCCAGGCAGCATTTCCTGCCTAATTCCTAATATTTATCCCTTAAAGGCCTAATGGGAAGAAAGCAGGGGTTTAGCTAAGCATTAGGAATCTCTACCTTTTCTTCTTCAAGTGTATTTGGGAGCTAGTTGGTGATTGGCAGCAGCTTCATTTGAAGCAAAATTCAATAGCAAGAGCCATAAGGGATTTTTCCTCGGGGGGGATATTTCCTTTTATTGCCACTTCAGAAGACTGATTATTAGTCAGCTGGAATGTGGTTCACACAGGGAGTTCTCCATATGAGGGAGACGACTGGTTGGGGATAGCAATGAGGGTTTCTGGTCTGCATCAAAATCAAAACATCTAAATGTTGCTTAATCTTGGTTTTTTTCAAGGTCGTTTGAGATTTAATCTTTTTGTGACTTTTGGGAGCATGTTTGAAGTCCCACAACAAATATTTGTTGGAAGTCCTTTTTTTAAAGATTAGTCACAAGTGGAAAATTTTTTTTAGACGGCAAATCTCCCCAGGGTTGGACATCCTATCAAATTGACCTCAAGGACAAACAGGGAAATGGTCCCCAAAAATCCTAGAGCTCCATCTGAAACTGTTGAGGTTAAAGTTCGTGACACCACAGTTGGAAAAAGACAATACCTTTTATCTTGAATACAACAACTGTTTGTGGATATTCAGATGCAATTTTCCAAACCTTTGTCCTTTGAACAGTTGAGACCAAACTGGAGATGCTTGGATTTTTCACACATTTTTCGCCTTATTTAGACAAAACCAAACGCAGCATATAAACATGTTTTATCTGTTAAATATGGTGGTGAGCTAATGACTTTTGATTTTATAGGTGTTCTGCAGTTATTGAGTTTGACATTGAAGCATCCTCCATGCAAAATACTCTACAGACAACTGTCATATGAATGATGAGCCCTGACCCATCCATCAAATTTACATCAACATGTCAGGAAGAAGACAGTCAAACCTGCAAACCTCAGCCGTCGGGTATTAAAGTGCCACCTGCGTGATCAGGATTAGTTCTGAATGTCTTCTTGATCAGCACAACATTGGCTCAACCCAGCCTCAAGGTCATTTATGGTTATGTCAAAACTAAGCAAATTTTATTAGCTTTAAGTGAAAAATCTGACAGCGAGTAAAACGTCACAAAAGCATCCTGGTTGATCAGTCCTCTTCTTGCTTCTGTGCGTTTCTCAGTCTGTCACTGAAGTCGCTCCCATTTTGATGTGATCAGACGTGTTCTTGGAGGAGTTTCGTAAAAGTGTGTTCATGGCTCATCATACAGCAATCTGGTCGGTACCATATTGTTTGCATTTCAGAAGAGAGACGGCTCCAAAACAAAACTAGATAAGATTTCGCTGACTGGGAGCGAAATTCAAGGTCCACTGAAAATCGCGGTTTCTGAGCAGAAACGGATAAGAGTGAATTTATTCCAATAGTTTTAACCAGCTAAAGGAGAGAAAAAAAAAAAGACGTGATACAGTTTTCAGATCATCGTCTTGCAAGAAGAGGAAAAAAAATATAATGCGTCTTCACAGAACCAACAAATTTACAGGACATTTGGACTGTATTGACAGCAATGCAATAGTTTTAATGTACACATCATTCTTTTGCAGATGTAATTAATATGGGCTGTAGTTTCTGTCTGTGTGTGACTCCATCCATCATAACTAGCTCTTTAATAATATATTTTTACTCAAAATGCTTAAATAATCAAGTGTCCGTTGTACCATAATGCATTTGTTTCTTACCCTCTTATGGTTGTGCTGCTCCAGTGATTACCAATTTGAAAGTTAATACCTAGGATTCTGGTGGGACTCACTAGATTCTGTGGAAAAAGAGAAGAGTGGTGAAGATGCAGAACAGATGATTTTTGTACGTAAAATACCCATTTCAGACATATAATTTATGTTGCAACACAGTAAATCTTAGCTTTTCACCAGTGTGAGTGTTTCTGTACGAGCCTCTGATGGAAATGGACCTGCAGCCATCAACATGATTATTCCAGATGCTTGCAATCTGAAAAAGTGGAGAACCGGTGCACTTTTCTGTGACACGGAAAAGAAAAAATGTGGAAGGTGGCAGCAACATGGAGACAGATTACATGTTAGTACTGATATTTTCCGTGGCTGTTATTGGCTTGCCACTTTACCCCACCATGTTGCATGTTTTCTTTTTTGTGAATTCCATTTTGATGGATAATTATTTGATTATACCACTTTAAGAATTGTTCAGTTGTCAATGCTTGGGACTGTAAGGAATATTACCATATGTGAGTATGCATATGAGAAAGGGAAATCTCTTAAGTTCTCCGCATTTAGTCTTTATTTCTTAGTGGAGCTTCTTATGAAAAGCAGCTTTTTGTTAAAGAGCAGAATCAGCTCCTGAGCCAACATTTATCCAACACTTTATTACAGATTTTCAGCGTTTGTGGAATAAAAAAATGTATTTCCTTAGTAGGGTACAGCATTTTAAGTTAACACAAATTCTTTCTCATTTTCTTGACACCTATTTGGGTATTTATGCACATGCACACAAAACCTAGGCGAGAAAAGACAGACAGCTTTTCATGCTTATCGATACAAATGACGATTAATTCGATGCAAGAAGTGTCAGCACAACAACAACCGGTTTGTTACATTGTGAAAAATATAAACGGTGACCTTCGATTACATATTAAAATGTAATTTTGAACATGGAGAAATTCTAAACATGTCTGGGTGAAAGTAGTAAGTCATCACTTTCATCTCGAAAATGATTAACCGTAGCAGCTGCTTTATTTACACAAATTCCTTTTGCACATGTGCATAGAAATAAGTATAATAGTGTTCAGAATGACACTCCTGACCTGTAAAGGCTTCTTCCTTTTACTGAGAAGAGTTAAATCTTTGAGGATTTTCAATGGACATGTTTGCAATAAATTACCTATAAAATAGAAGAGCAGCATCAAACATGCACAAATTGGTTTAACATAAGCAAAAGTAACCGCCACACTATTGGATGCCCACGTTTTGTTTCAACGCGACGCTCTTGCATCTTTTGACATTTGACGGTTTAGTAGACAGTTTGATCATTAAAGATCTATTCTGACATGGATTATTTCTGAATGAGCCATTATTCTGTAGTAACAGGACTTGATTCCTATGCTGTTTGCTCTGATGGCGATTCCCTCACCTTGCCTTGCTGCATGTCTCAAAATGAAAGTGAAAGTAAAAGCCTCGACTTTATTTCAGATGCATTAGCTTAATATTTGCCCGACATCCTGTGTCACGCATAGGAAATTGGAAATTTCGTTCCAAGACAATCAATTGATCTTCAAATAAAACGAGATAATAAAATGGTAATTTCATGGCAACATAGCCGTCCCTTACACAGTACAGCACTGTCTACTCCACCCTCCTGACCCTAGTCAGCCTGCACTATTCAGAAGGGAAGTGCGTCAAAATACACATGCATACTTCAAAAACATGACTGCAAAATCCCCATCAGAGTTTCTAGTTTTAAACTTCTGTTTTTTGTTATTTTTTGGAATGGCAGTGTACGTGGTGGAAGAGGAATCAGCCTGACATCAGCATTACAATAGAGAGGAACAATTTCTCAGACATTATCAATGAAGCTGACAGGAAAAAGTATTTTCTGCTTGAATAATGATGTCTAGTCTGAGTTTCTTCTACATATCAATAAATAAATATCGCAATTAACAAAGCATGTTTGCACAAGTGAGTAGGAAAAAATCCTAAATAACAATAAAATCATTAAAGTGCCACCATTCACTGAAAGCAAGAGCGGCGTTTGAGTGGAGAAAGTGGTTGACACCGTCAGGGTTCAATGTGTGTGTGAAAGTGCAGTGGTCGTCACTAAGGAATGCTGGGAAACTGCAGGACGCGGGACAAAGTTTATCAAGCCTGTGAAGAAAAACGAGTGACAGCATTCCTGAGTGTTGGCTTATCTCTCTGCTTCCTGCAAGAACGCACACACACAAACAGGCGCTCGCGCACACACACACCCAGGCGCTCGCGCACACACACAAACAGGCGTTCGCGCACACACACACCCAGGCGCTCGCGCACTCAAAGCTTTTATTTTTGGCTTTGCTTTTTTTGGATTTTGTTCCGAGTTCAGAGCCTCATGCGCCAACACAAACGCAGAAAAATGTGGTTTGTAGTTTTTTGATGAACTGATGCAGTTCAAAGCATCAGTTTTCCTTGTAAATTAAACAGGAAATTTCTTGGAAGTTTTTCTCTTTTTAGTTTCAGAGGAACTTGAATATAAACCCCATTTCTCACTTTCTTGTGAGAAGAAAGAACTGATGCTAATGTATTTGATTTCTTCACCACAACATCCAGTTTTTTTCTCATCTTATTTTTCTGTTTTCAGTCTTTTTGTGCCTTCTTTCTATATATTTTACTTTTCATATTTTTACCCAAGCCTTTTTTCCTTTCCTTTGAGATATATATTTGCTGTATTCCTGTTTAATTCCAGTTTTTGGTTCCTCTATCACATTTGCTTTTTGCCTTCTCTTTTTTTTCCCTATAGTATCTTATGGATTGTTTCTTACTAATTGTCACTTAAATTATCTTCCTTCTATCTCATTTCTTTCTCTTTTCTCTCCACATTTTTGTTCATCCTGTTTTTGTTCTCCTGTGTTTCCTTCTGTCATTCTTTTTACCTGTTTTTGAAATGTTTCAACCTCAATCAGAAGCATTTTCTTTTTCTCCTCTTTTCCGAGTCCTTCTCCTGTCTGTTTCGCCATCCTCATTTTCTACATGCATTTGTTCTCCTCTTGTCTTTTCCTCCACCCCTCCTTTACTCCTTTGTCCAGCCCCACCCCTTTTCTGCTCTCCCTTTCTGCCTCTGGTTGCTTGGTGATTGTTTCTGCTTGCTGTTGCCAGGTAATTTCTAGATGGCTTTGATCACATGACAAGTGTTTTTCTGCCTGTTTGTGCTGAGTCATTAAGATGTGTCGGCGTCTGGGCTCTGATTGCAGTGTTGGTCACAGCATCATGTTCTGCTTCAAACATTTTCTGTAGACTTTGTGAGTAATTTGAACATTTCCAACGTTCTGCTGAAGTTTGAGAGAGTTTTAAACTTTTTACAGTTAAGTTTTTACCTATCTATACCTATCTTATCTATGCATCTCGTATGTTTTTGAATTTTCTTATATTTTGTATTGTGTGACTCATTTCTTTGTCAAAAACTTACTGAATGACGTAGCGTAATGTTGTCAGTTTCTTCTATTGGATAACAAACTTCATGTTGATGAAATTATAACGTATAGCTCTAGATCTAACCATTAGATTTCAGGGTGTTCTCCAAAATGATTTTTTTGCTGCCTTTAGGCCATTATTTTTCAATAATCCTTGAAAAGAAACTTGTGTTGTGTCAAAATTGCATGTACTAGAAGTCTTTTTGCTTCCCCGCCTTCCCTCCATGCATCTGTTGTCTTCTGGGCCATTGAACTTCGGCCAGATCATCTGACTTTGACTGTTTCCCTATTGGGATGTAGATCAACCTGATCAACCTGATTGATCAGGTTTGGTTGATCAACCAGGTTTGGTTGATTCTGATCAGAAATTCTGAATAGCCTCTCCTTATTCCTTTTCATTTAAAGGAGCAGTGACTCTCCTGTTGGAAGTCTTCACCCCATCAATAAGGCTTAGCCCAGCTAAAAATACCAATCACTTATATCCAACCCTACTAGAGTTATTACCATCTGTTAAAGTTAAGTGTAGATCTCTTGCGTACCAGCCACAGTTGGATCAAAAACAGTATGAACCAGGTGTTTGCACGTCTGTCAACAAACTCCGTGGGTTTTGTGCAAGTGGAAACAATGCAGAAGCCCTGAAGGTGAACAGGCTGCTACTTAGAGCATCTCTCCACACCATAAGTAGCTGTTGAATTTAAACAGTTTCTTGCTTCTTCTCCACTGCTTCCTCTTTCTACACTCTTCTTGCCTTTTTGTTAGTCATTTTAGGATGCATTTTTCAGACTCAAACTTAAAAGTAGATGCTTGTATCACACACTTCGGTGCAAAATAATCAGATTACGGCTAAATGTGAAATATGCAACTGACGGGTCTTTTCATGCAGTCATATCCTGACATCATGAAACTTTTTTTTTTTTTTTTTTTTTTGAGAAAATGTTGATGGCAGTGAGCAGTCTCTCGTGTTTAGCCTGCGGCAGCTGTGGCTGTGAACAGGCCAGGCTAGCAGGGCAAACACTGTGACACATTGTTATTGTATTATTCATAGTGAATTGGCACCGGGTCCATGATCAATAATTTATTCATATTTCCTGTCAAGTATGTGTTTTTAGTTTTAAATTATTTGTAGATGCAGGCTATTTCAAATGTTTACCTGAGTGCAGAAGACATTGTTTTGCAGCAGAAAATTAAAGGTTTCTTTTTTATCTTATAGAGAATAATAGAATATGAATTGATTCGTGGCTCTGTTGTCATATTTCACCTCAAAACAAGTGAAACTCCTGTTGTTGAATCTATGTTATCATGCTGTTTGTTTCTATTCAGAGTAATTTTGAATTAAAATGGGGAAACGACTTTCCCTGCTCACCTCCACAGACAACTCGAGGGAGTCCTTAAAAGTCGAGCTGTGAGTTTGCTCTGTTTAATTTGACTGTTTTTGTGATGTAGCCATACTGCTGAGCATCACCTCGGATGGAAAATCATTCTGACATTTACAGCAAACTGAAACGGTGAAGTGGAAGAACAGAGTGACAGTGTGAAGAGGCTACTGTTGCTGCTCTGCTGCTACTTAAACACAACACCACTTCAGGGCTTCCTGTCGTACCGTGACAGGAAAAAACTGCACCCTGTCAATAATTTCTCCTCTTTTTTTTTTTTCCTCCAACTTCCAAATGGGACGTAAAGGCATGTAAACTTTTCTTGTTTTGGCATTTTGCATCTTCTTCATTTAGCCGGAAACTTTGGAGAACAAGAAAAGCTGCACGAAGAAACGCAGTGTGCAGAAGTTTGGGTTTTACTTGCGGCTAATAAATTAAAAATTCTTCAATCTCAGTTTTTTAATTCTGAATTATACGTTGAATAACAAGATATTTAACAATGCAGTGATCTGTTTGTGTAGTCATACCTTTTCAGCTTTTTCACGTTGCCGCATTAAACTTTAAATATATTTTTTATTAAAACGAGCAAATGCAAATTAGCTCATAAATATGAAGTGGAAAAAAAACACCAAATTTTGGTGGCTTTTGATAGCAATTCTTTCTTTTTTTTAATTTAATGGAATAATTAAATCAAACTGAATACAAATGCATGCAACATGTTTTAGAATTTTATTTGTAAATGCTGAAAAGTACGTATCCTTTCAATCCACTTCAAATCAAATGCAACTTTGTTGTGTTCCTTCATAAGAGCCCCACAAATTGCACAACCCTTGTTATAAATGTCAAAATGGAGGAAGGTTTGAAGATTATGGATACTTTTGTGTTTAAAAGTTTTTTTCAGATCAACCTGAAAAACCTTTGACACTTTTAAATGCCAAAAATGACAGAAAAACGGTGATAGATTATAGATTGGAGCAGTGAAAACTTGAGTTGACCGTTTAAAATCTAATTCCAAATGCTTTAGCTTTGTGCAGTTGAACAGTTGTTAGCACTGTTGCCTCGCAACAAGAAAATCCTAGTTTCATTTTGGTGTTCTTGCATGTTCTTCTTGTGCATGTACGAGTTTTCTTTAGGTATTTTGGCTTGTTTTGAGTCCAGAGACATACATACATACAAGGGGTATTTGCAGCCACTCTGCTGCAAATACCCCTTACACTAAAGTATGTGCAGTGTGATCTGTTGCCCTGTGATGGACTGATGACATGTCTGCGGCGTTCTCAGCCTCTCGCCTGTTGACTTTAGGAAAATGGAGGGATTTGTGCTGGAGCTTGATGACAAGTTGGTAGACTTGGTCAAACAATGCATAATTTGTTGTGTAAATGTCAAACGGCTGGTGATGCAGTTTGATATTTACACAGAACTAAAGACAAGTCTTTACCAGCATGTTGTCAAAGCATCCTGCATTGAGAGAAGACATTATTGATCACTTCAACAGGTAATTCTACTTAAGTCATGTTGATTCTTGTGGCTAATATTGCACAAATGGGCATCTTGTCCTATTTAAATGTTTGGCTAGTTTAAGTGTTGGTTTATATTGAACTTTCTGAATTGTTGTAGGCGAGAGGCTACTACACCTTGAAGATCACAAGCCCATCAGGTTCTGTGAACAATGAACTCTAAATGTGTACAAATTTGAAACACAGGTTTCAAATTTGTACACATTTATGAAGATCTACAAAATCTATAAAATCTCTTAAAAAATAAATTCACATTCTAAAAAATATTAACTATTTTTGCCACTGTCCATTCGGCTGGACAATATATTTTCACTATAGGAAGTGCAATAAGTTAAAGAACTGGTAAAGCTCCATAATAACCAACAGATCTTACGTTACCTATTTACACATTTTTAGGTATGGTGGAGGATGTGTCATGCTGTGGGCCTCTTTCCTTACCACAGAGTCATCTGTGAACCTTGTTAAAATAATTTCCTAAAAATTTTGTTCCCTCTGAGAAAATGGGAACATATTAAACATTGGATTTTTCTCAGTTTTTCGGTGTAGAAGGGCTTTTGCAGTAAAACATGAATTTAGATTAAGGATTTTTACACATTGTTACTTGAGGTGTCAATAACTGTAGTCTGCACTGAATCCAAATAAAAAAAGAAAGTGACTTACTTCCCCAGATCCTTCCATCTGATTTCACATTACCAGAAGACAACTTACAATTAGTTTGTCTCCATTGGCTCCGTTTTATGGGGCGCTCGCACCAATCCTGTTTTGTCCACTTTAATCAAACTCTCGCTCATTTGCCTAGAAACAAACTCTGATGCAGACCAAAGAACAAACTCTGGGTATGGATTCAGTTGAAGTGAACTCTGACGTGGTTCGAATGCAAATGTGAACACAACAGATCTGGAGACCGCTCCAAAAGCAGGAAGCAGGGCATTTTGGGTAAATACAACCAAAACAAACATTCGAGTCTGGATTGTGATGTTTTACCAAAGACAAAAGGAAAATCCTACAGCTGCTAAAATCTGACACCTTCATTTTTGTTTACATTTCTTGCAGAAATAAGGTGCGCTCGGTGTCTTCTTCAGAGGTTTTTGTGTCGTTTCCTTCAGTGGTTCTTGATGCAGCGCCACCACAGGGAAGGAGGTGAACAGGTTTTTCATTTAATTAGGATCGTTTAATACAGTGCAGTGTGAATGCAAACCTCATTAGCTGAAAATTTAACAAATGTTGCAATTTTGTTCCCCGATCCTCTTGATCTATCGGACTATCAGGTGTGAACACCCGTTACATTCAAAGTTAAATATAAAAAATCAGTTTGAAAAGTGACCTAATGGTCCGGAGTGGAAACAACTAAACCACTTTTCTTCTCTTAAATTACTTCTGAGAGTTCACTTTGCATAGAAAGATACCAATTTATTCTATGTCTTGATATAAAAATGCCTTTGAGCTATCATTTTTTCTCAATCCTGTTTTTCTTTTTGTGAAATCCAAAATATGGATCCTAAACACACATTGGTTCAGATCCTCAGATCTTTTCCTTTGAGCTCATATTCACAGGAAATGAAAGACGCTTCTCTTATTTAGTTTAGCAAGTGTCTCCTAAGGCTCTGTCTGCCATTCAGAAGTTTATTTAATAAATCAGATTTAAAAAAAAAAGTGGTTTTCTCAGACGGTTCCTATAAGAAATGACTGGAGGACTTTTCTGCTCTTAAATAATAGCTTTTGTTAGGTGTGAAGTAAGCCAGCAGCTACCATAAATTGATGGGATTTAGATCGCACCTGTTTAAACCTGGCATTACACAGATGAATGATGTGTGTGCTTCTATTAACTTTCTGCCCTTCACTTATCCAGTTTGGGGAGCCGTGAGGGCGTGTGAGGAGATCTGATTGGCCGTTATCTTATTTGGCGGCTTTGGGGGGCAAATTAATTTGGTGAGACACGAACGAGAACACAAAAACACACTTTCAAACTCTAAACACGCCATTATTCTTTCTTAAAGGCAAGCAGAGTTTCTGATTAAAAAATGGTGATAATTATACATTAATGAGTCGCTTATATTCAAAACAAATGGCTATTTATTTTTCAAAAACTGTGTAGTAAAACAGGGTTATCACTAGAAGAATGCAGTGTAGCGTTTCATTCATTTCTACCTCAAAGATGCCACCACGTTCTCTCCTCCTTTGGTTTCCTTTGATTCTCCTCCCTTCATTTCACACTTGTTATTGTTTATAGTCCGTCTTATTTTTAGTTTGCGCCATCTAATCGACAGTCTCCCTCCCTGCCTCTCTCTGTTTCTGGCTCCGTCAGTGTTAATTGTCTGTCTGATGTGTCTGTTTATCTGGAACGAGGCGGCATAAATGAGACTCGCTGATGTTTATAGTTCAAGCTGCAGTTCGTAGTTTCAAATCGCAGCCATAGACTGTGACATATGTGTTTCTGTGAGAACTTAATACTGCCTCCTGTGGGAACCCACGCGTAGGGGAAAAAATGGGCAAGTCCTCATTATGCAAATAATTAAATGTTAGATTTGTATCTGTGCTGCAGTTTAATCCTATTCTCATACTCACCCTTCAATCTTTTCATATCATTTTAAATTCCATCGCTGTTGGCTATAAATATCTGAGTTTATGATTCAGTTCAGATCTGAGATCAGCAGTTGATGAGAAGACGCCACGCTCAGTGCAGCTCTTCTGGATCAACATTATCTCTAATGAGACCTAATTATTGTCAACAAGCTGCAGCTCTAATGTAAGACTGAGCTAAGATGCTAAAAAGCCGATTTCTGATATTGAAATTACAGCCGGGACATTCAGAGTTTCGTAGCTGATTGTTATCAAACTACTTAATGCAGCTAATGGAGGTCTTTATTCAGAGCTGTGAGCTTTAATGTGCTCCAAATATTGATTTGCTGTGTGGTTGTAGAAGGTTTTTGTTTTCTTTTTTACTTTCCGTGTATACACAAATAAAATCAACTTTTTTATTTTTTGGATACTTGCCTGGGGGGAAAATGGGCTCTTGGGGAGAAATATGTTTCAGCAAACAGTTTCTAGAGCCGCTCTCTATTCAGCCAACAAAAGGAAATGAACTTGCAACATATTTCCACCATTGCTTCTGGGTAATGGCACCCACTTTTTATGTAGCTTCGCAGATTTGCTGCAGTAAACAAAAAGGCTGCCCTGAAGTTGAAAAGAAGTGTGCACTTATAGGAAGAGAACTTGAACAAGATGATAGATATTAGGGCTGCTTTATTATGGGAAAATATTATTCATTATTATTTTAGTCAATATTAAAATCATATTTATTTAAGCAATTACTCATTGGGTTTTAGGAAGCAATAGATTTATTTCACTCGGGGAAAAGGGAATCTCCTTGAAACATACATTTCCCCCTCAAACCTTCCTCTTTAATCTTCTTTTAAAATAGCTGAATATCTACTAAAATGTTGATCATTACGTAAAGAAAAAACACAAACTATGCTTTTTGTTTGGTTAAAACTCACTGCTGCTGCTTTTAACCATGTTTGCTGGTCATTTTGTCAGATTGGGATTTTTCTATCTCTGCGGTTTTGGTTGTTTCTTGCCGGGTTACTTCAGGTTGCGCCATCAGTTCAAACATGCTACCATCACACTTCTGCCAGTCTCCCTTTTCTGCCATCTAGATTTGGTATTTCAAAACACAACCATTCTAGGCCTGGGATCAGGCTATGAAAGAAAGCCGAAACACACATTAGTCAGGTGACATTAAGTAGAGTACTGTTAAATATGCCAAAATATTAGTGTAAAAGATTCTTTTGACAGCTTTGTTTTGTAGTTGAGTAAGGCCATTCTGTCCTATCTTTTTAAAATCTATGAAAGGTGAAGGTAGTGTGCAACATTAAAAAGTTTGTATCCATTTGAGATTTCATAGAGAGGAAAGAATGTGAATTCTTAAACTTTGCAATAGCGGACTTGCTACGATTGTTACAATCATATTGTTCACATGATTAGTGCTGCTGGCCAAGCAGTTCAGAAGCTACAAAATATCTTGACTTGTAAGAGTAATCTATTAATGAATTTAGATTCATTAATAGATTTCTAATAACTTTACCAACCTTTAAGGTGTCTAAACGGGGACAAAAAGCTGCTGTATCTTGTCTTGTCAAGTCCATCTGGATCATCTGAAGTTGAGTCTTTTAGTCACGAGAACTTCACATCTCTTGGATCCTTTGGCACCTTTGCTTTGTGAGTATGAGAAATAATTTGCCCTAATAAATCCAACCTGTGATCTTCCAACAGTCTAGTGGTGTCGATGTATAATCTGACAACGCCATTACGCTATCATTTAAAGTTTGGATTTGAATACTGGGATGGAAACAAATTGTTCATCTTGATATAAAGGCGCTGACATACCACCTTAAGACAAATCGGTTTTCAAAATCTTGACCCAACATGTCTCCTTGTCGAATAGCAAAAAACAGTGAGCAGCAGTTTTGAGATACTTTGTCCAGGGCTCACCTTACATTTTACAATGCTGCAACTCTGGTCACCCTGGCTCTATTAAATGTGACCATCTATCAGGAGGAAATGAACAGTGACTATCACCATAATGGTCCATGGGATAATCCGCAACTGCAATTAACTGCGGAGTTCCTGGAGAGTCGGCCTCCACCTGGCCTTCCAATGCATATGAATACTTGGATGTAATTGGATTAGCTGGCACGTATCCCCACACAGATGCAAATATTTATTCTCCTTCAGTCAGACAGAAAACAAACTGAGATCCATAGTAAGGTCCAGAGAACCTGCTGCATGATAATAACCTGCCGCTAGTCTGGTGTGGCAATCACTTCTAACATTCATTATTCAGTGTCTGAAGCTGCTTCTGGTTCTTTTCTGCATTTTAAATCTGGAGTTCAAGATGGATTTAATTGCTTGAAAGATGTAAGGTAAACATCTGTTCAGAGAACAATATGAGGATAAAATCCTCCAAAGCAGATGGAGATTGAGAAAGAGAGGGGGGAGAGCTAAAGGGGCCGAAGCTCATTCTGTCGAAGTTTTATTGTTGGCAGTGATGGAGCAGAAAATGGGAAAATGGCTGCAAAAGCTGACTGAGTTTGACTGCCAGGACCCATTCATCCTCACTGAAGCAATGCCACCCGTTGTCTGGAACTGACATGAAGATAATTTAGATGAAAAATGTTCTTGAACTATTAAAAAAAAGTCAGAGACCATCCAGCCAACAAACCCTGGCAAGTGGTAAAGAAAGCCATGTGACTTTTGAAACACTAGAGGTGTGCAAGTTAACCTCAGAAGCACTTTTGTCAATTCATCCCTATCATTTTATTTAAAAGAGAAATTCACTGGTGCTACGTAAAGCACCAAGTACGGGAGGCTAAAAAGCCAAGTGCATTTGAACCACACCTCGATAGCTAGTCACCATCAAGTCTTTGAATGTTCCCTTCTATAAGATGCTTTGATTGTCTTGAAAACTGGCTGTGACTCAAAGGTACAAGGACTCTGGTAGAGTTTAGAGTTGAAGCTGAATAGCAGCCGATGTCAATGAGGGTGATTGTTGCATTAAGATGTTTCCGTGAGCAGCACCTATTTCACTCTCATCCAAGCAGTTTGTAGGCAGGTTCCAGTACCTTTCTTATGGTATGATGACCTTAACAAAAAGTAGTGTAGTTTAAAGTGTGATGGTAAACAGAAAATCTAAATAAAGGCATATACCATGATTAAATAGCTTTTATTTTAACGGGGGGCATTATATAATATCCAGGCACATGGTGCCATTTCATAGCACAATCAAATAACTGTTATCTTGAGTTGTTATAAAAAATATATCAAACATACCTTAAAAAAACTCAACTTGGGAATTTTAAGCCTTGAAATTGAGCCTCTGTCACAACAATGCATCTCCATTATGCCGTTTACGACACTTCTTTGGAATTTTGAGTTGAAAAGTTTAGTTCCTGTGATGAACTCAGCAGATGCATGTATGATAGAATAAAAGCAACAAGCTCTGTTTGTTTGAGGGAACCGCATTATAAAATATTGTACAGAAAAGTCAATTTTTACATAACACCCTCCTTTAAATTAAAAAAAATCCCTCATTATTCCTACAAGTTTTGAAACACGAGCTCAAGCAAAATTTTAAAGTATTTTTTGGATATATTAATTTCAAGGTCTTAATTAGCAGATTATTGCAATTTTTGTCTATTCTGTTTTGTATAGAGTAACACAACACTAAGCCTTCATTGAGGACTCAAAAATTATGGTTGAAGTATTTTAATAGAGGCAACAAGCAGAACAAGTGCAAAAATAAAACGGGCATATTAATCTGATGTGACCTGGTTATTTTGTTTGGCTAGCAGGTAGCTGCTTAACATAGTTTGCCAACTGTAGTTTTAAAGCAGCATCACTTTATTTAGAAGCAAAATAAAGGAACGCTGCATTACTCTGACCTCAATGCAGCTGGAGACGTCGATGGCCGCGCCACAACTTACCGAGATTTCAATAAATATCTTGTAGACGTTTTGGAGCTATGACTGTTTGGAATATATTTCTAATCCTTGATGGCTTTGAGTTCGACTTTATTGAAGGTTGTGTAATAAAAGACTAAACAAAGTTATAAATACAACTCAAAAAACAATTCAAAACAAACGAAAGAAAAGCAAACGAAAGAAGAAAAGTAGCAGAATACTGTTTTGATACATTACGTTCAATAAAGTCAAACTCGAAGCCATCACTACAGCAGCCAATCCTACCAAGATTTACATCCTATTGAAGCCCTAGAACGAGTTGCTTGAACTTTGTTCAGGCAGCCGTTCTAAAGTTAACATAGAGACCACTTGTCCTGAGCATAACGGCAAATTTGAGGCAGTGTGGCTGAAAAAGATAAGATTTGTATTTTGCAGTTGGTGAGAGAAATTCCACGCCTCCGTCTGATTGAAATCTTTAGCAGGAACCTGTGGGAAATGCACATAAACAAACACCCACATATAATGATAAACCAATACAACATAGTTTAGAGAGATGAGGGACTGATGAGATGGTGGAGATGATTTTGTCTTAATTTAGTGCCACCTCTGAATTTTGGATAACTTTTGTATTTAGGATTTTCAGTTTTCTGTTTTGACAAAATAAAATATTCTGAATTTCCGTCCCAGTTAAGTTATGTTTCGTTTTCATTTTGCTCTGGATTGTAGAACCATGAAGTTAGCATGGGGCTACAAACATATAAGTATACAAGTTAACCTATCAACCAAAGCTGTACATAATTAAAGTCACATTGAAAAAATTTTAAGAAAGTATTAAAGCAACCACAAATTTCAACTTCCTTAAAAATGTTCTGACTTGCCTGCATTTCTCTGAGTTTCTTTCCTTTCCATACTTCTTCCTAAACGTTTGTCTCGCTGCTGCTTTTCTCTCCATTTTCGTCCCTTCTGTCCACCTCATCGATCATTAGCCACAACCTCCCTGTGGAGACGGATCATTAATGTAATGGCTTCTCAGTCCGATCATCATTACAGACAAAGCTGCAGTAGTGGCTCTTGGGCAGTATCGGTGCTTTTGTTTGTCTGTCACTTATCATCTAAACAGCTAAGGTGCAGTTAAGAGCAGGTCCAAATGAACTGGCCCATCCAGGGGTTTATACAGGGCAGGGTTACTGTGTAAGTACAAGTAGAGGTTCAGTGAACTACAGATAAACTGGCTGCTGCCTGCAGCCTGGCAACTGTGTCAGACGGAGTCATCTGGTTGTGGTGCACTGGGGAGTCTGTGTGTCTAATGACCACAGCTGGATTAATGTCCCATTTTAAAGCGGAGGGCTGTTCTAAACAAAACACATTTCTTTTGCAAAACCAAAAGTAATTTCTGTTGTAAATGCCCACCTTGGTGAAACTAGTTTTACAGCAGTTGGTATTGAATTTTGTGGAAGGGATTGATGAATAATGTTCATAAAGTGGAAATTATGCTTCAGTTTATGAAGGTTAAGGTTGAATGACCCGATGCTGCTGACTTGCAGAATCGTGTGGGTGTGAATATGCCAACAATATAATCCTCTGAGTTTAATTTAAAACCTTAGCGGTAATGAAACTATGAATGGAAATGGAAAATAAAGTTGCTGAAAATTAAGCCAGTTTAATGCAGCAGCGTGGGGGAAACCTACAGAGTAAACACAGAATTTATTATGACAATCTTTGCAACTATAATAGCTACTCTGGGAGGCCTTTTCACAAGGGTTATGAAGATTTTGTTGGAATTTTTGATCTTTCTTCCAAAATTAAATTTGTTGGGTCAGACTGATGTGGGCGTGAAGGTCTGGCATTATTTCATGCCAAATATTTCGTATTGGGTTTGAGGTCTGGACAGTTTGCAGTTTAATCAAACTCTTCCTACTAAACTTACTCATCCACATCTTTATGGACCTGGTATCACAGCAGCAGCACACACTACTGCAGAGGATGTTTTCACTGGTCCACAGTGAACTGGTGGCATGTTTTCCACCACTCTGCTTATTGCAATTTACATGTCAGCTATCAAAGCTTTGATAGATCTGCTCAGCCATGGCTAATGTGAAGATTAGCTATAGAATCTGAAGATTTGATTGACTCTGCTTAAAGTTGGTGACCTCTACACTTTAATCAGTTCAATCCTTCCAGTTTCTGGGTGAGTTAGTGTTGTTCCCAATCACTCTTATTTTGTTATAACAATAGTAACAGTTGACTCTCGAATATTTAGAAGGCAGGACATTTCATCACTGGTTTTATTGCTCAGATGGTTTCTAATCCATCGAGCGACCAAATCTCGGATAAATGTTTGCATGTTGATTCTACGTTGCATGACTCTGTGTTTTTATGTTTGTTATGATGTAAAGCACTTTGAAATGCCTTGCTGCTGAAATGTGCTATACAAATGAAATTTTATTTGGTTTGATGCATAGGAGGTTCGTTTCATACCTATGTGGCCATAGAAATGATTGTAGCGCCTGAATTCCTTGATTTGGACAGGCAATTAATTTTGGAAACATGGTATGGATTTTTAACAGCTAAAATAAGTGAATTTAAACTGTAGTTTAATTGAACCCCCTTCACCCAGAACCAAAAGGTTAATAAAACTGAAATTGAATATTTATTGTATAGCTAAATCTGGTGTAATCTGTTGTAAATGCTGTAAAAAGTCAATTGAAAGTCTAGATAAGAGAACAAATAATGATTGGTAGTATTTTAATCCATTGCATTGATGTAATTTCTAAAATTATCCTATATCAAAATTGTACGAAAATATTTTTTTCCCAACACTTATTCTACCGATAAGTTGAGCAAAGCGTTTTGAAACTCGCGTCCACTTTCCCACTCAACTGCTTTCACTTCATATCCAAGTCTACATGTTAATAATAAACCAATATGTTTGCTTTGATTAGATCTCAACCCCAGATTTATTTTTTTACTAGTTACCTTCTCAGGTTGTGAGCAAAGCAGAACTTTGCTTTCTACCTGACTCCACCAGCTCAAATCATTATTTGGCGAATCAGCTTTTGGAAGAACATTACGAAGTCTTCAGTGTCATAGTTGGGAGGCTGCCAGCTCCGCTTTAAGTTTAGCTGTTAAAAATCAGTGAAGAAATCTGCCAGATGGTCTCCTGTGCTGGTGCAGAGACGGAGAAAGTCCCAGGTTAACTTGTCTGAACCTGACCCAAATCACTGAGCCAGCAGACGGCACACACAGGTGGTGCGCTTTAACATGTCCTTTCCTCAGACGTCTCTGGGACAAAAAGAGACAAAAACTCTTAGTTTCTTGTGTTCAAACTGTAAAAAAAGGATCATCTGCACGACCCAGCTGTCTAATCTGAAATAATTTATTGTCTTTGCTTCTTAGTTTCACACTCTGTCTAGGAATTTGTGCAGCCATGTGTTTGTAAGCATCCATTGTAAGGAGAGGAGTTGAAAAAAAAAAAAAAAAACTATTGACAAGCGGAGAGAATTTCCCAAGATTTGCGAGATTACAGCCATGATACAACCCATCTTTTCTTGCTTCAAGCTGTGTGTATTTTGGCAAAGCCACAGTTGTTTTCAACTTATCAGCATCCTATGTTCACACCTGCCGGGTGGGTACGGCTTTGAAGACTTGACATAAAAGATGAATCTAGATGCCACAAACAGTTACATTAGAACAGGACAGCATGTCTTCACAGAGGGAAGTCCAACAAGTCACATTTTTACTGAAACAAAGAATGGCAACTCTTGTCAGGATTTTTTTTATTTTAAAAGGTGCTCCTACTGTACTGTTATTTGTTAGTATAATGTTAGTAATAATCTAAGTGATCTTGCTACCATAACGTGTCAGTAGTTGATTATTCTGCATAGTGCTGCAAAACTGCAGTTGTTGGAAAATCAAACTGCTCCTTTGCTGAAAATGAGTAAAACATTAGTCGACCCATCAGTCTAATGAAATTAACAAGATTTTTCATCGTAAGAAATTTGTGTAACAAATAAACAAGTAAAAAAATAAACATTTTCAGATCACAGCCGGGATTAAAATCTTCACAACCTGATATGCATCGTCCAGCCTCTCAACATAACAGAGAATGGGGTCAAAACTATAGAAATTATACTCACTTTTGGATTAAAAGTCAATTGTTGTTGTGCCGGTGGTTTGATGCTGTACATCTGTATAATCTATTTTTTTTTTCTTTTTGGACTCAAACACCAGTCTGTTAGTGTGAACCTCCAGTCTTTTCAAAATCTTTGACTGTGAAAGTTATTTATCCCTCAGTGTTGGTCACAGTGTTCCTTTTGCATCTAACTGTAATGGTACAGATGTTCCATGTCCAGCAAACTGATGCATGGCTGTTTTCCTGCACCGAACATTATTTGTTCACGTCTCCTACCTCAGAATGTTAATAAATGTGAAGAAACCGTATTGCTGCTTTTAACTTATTCTTACTTATTCATTGTGTAGGTTTATTTAAATAGTTGCATTAAGAATAACTTCACATGTGAATTTATCTGAAGGACAAATATGAAATGAAAGAATGTGAAGATGCATTTATTGAAATTTGTGGTAAAATAGAATGTTGGTTTGAATATGTAGTTATTTTTGTGAATTTTATTTCACAAACACTAACAGTAGCTGCATATTGTTTTTAAATTTCATCCTTCTGAGAAAAGCAGTAAAAATTTCAGCTTTTATTTCAAATACATTAATCCTGCTCTTATGGGTTTCTTGAAATATGAGATAACCTTTTAGTGTTTGGTGGAGCTACAGTAAAATTGTTCACCCAGTGCATGATTAGATTGACCAGTCGGTATCTAGTTGCAAAGTGAAAATCAATCTCTCTGACGTTATGTCATCATTATCTTGTCTTGCATCTTCTTGCACCTGAAGTGGGAGAAAAATGAATTGGGAGGAACAAAATCCTTCCAAAGTACAGAGAGCATATAATCTGGTTTAAATGTGTTTATTTATTTCTCAGTATATCTAATAGAGTACCTTTCTTTACCAAAATCAGTCATATTTGTTTGAGCAACTTATTGCAATCTCGATATAGCTAAGGGGGAGTTTGAGGTTTTAAGCCTTTTTGCCATTTCTAAGTAAAATCAGATGAGTTTTTATTTCTTATTTTAAACTTGTAACACAACCTTACGTTTTCTGTTTTTAATCTGAGCTTCTGTGTTTCAAGTATTGCTGTTTTTAACTTATTCTTACTTATTCATTGGGTAGGTTTATTTAAATTAGTTGCATTAAGAATAACTTCCCATGTGAATTTATCTGAAGGACAAATATGAAATGAAAGAATGTGAAGATGCATAACCTTCAGATGAGTTTTTATTTCTTATTTTAAAACGTGTAACACATTATGTTTTCTTTTTTTAATCTGTGCTTCTGTGTTTCAAGTATTGACAGCTGATGCTGAATGTAACTCTTCCACATTTTCAGTGCAAATGATCATAAATAACCAAATGTTAGAAAATGGAGCAGGATTAATAGAGCAGAAACTGACCACATTTGAAAATGCTTTGATCAACCCTGATCTAAAAACCCTAAGGCTCTCTTTGAGACATGTGTAGGGCTGATCTCTTTAGGGACTCCCAGCGGCATTCTAATCCCAGAGAGGCAAGGCCAAGAGCTGATTAACCAACAGTAGAGAGCCACTCTGTGCATGTGTGTGTGCATCTTGCTGTGTCTTCAGATCTTTGCAAATCTGATTTCCTTCAGGTTTAGACTGAGTGTCGCCGTCTCATCCCCGTCTCATCTTTTCATCCTCTATCCTTCGCCTCTTTTCTTTACGTCACCCCATTGCTGCTTCTTCATGTTTTTCCTCTCTCATCGGTGTGAGGGTTGCCCTGGCAGCTGCACCATCACAGCGTGCTGAAGAAGGGGCAACTAGACTGTCGAGTAGAGGAGGTTAGGCTCTTGTCATCAGCATTAGATCAGAAGATGGTGCCACAGAGTTGAGAGCATTGGTAATGATGGATGGGTAAAGGTAAATGTGAAGCATTAGAATGGAAATTGCAGGTTCAGACTTGGTGAATAGGGCTGTTGAAGGGACATTGAACATGCTGCATGAATACTCTAAGGAGAACACAATCCAACTTTTAGGCACCTCTTCAGATACGATCATCAAGCAAACTTCTGAGAGCTTCTGTAAATCTGGGCCTTAGTTTGAGTGTTGAAAAGTCAAGCCTGCTGTTTGTACTCAAATCTTTTTCAGCTCAACTGAAATGTTCCGTCAGCCAAAGTTTTGACTTCGTTTTGCAAACCTGATTGGTTGAAATGCACATCGTCGTTTACCTTCCTCGCGACGCGCTCAGGAAAACTTCACAGAATGTTAACTACTCTCTCTTAGCTTCTTCAGCAGATTCTCAGGTCTGTTCAAATCCCCGTGTCAGCGCCATTGTATCCTGTTTTTACAGAGGGACAATCGATAAACCACCCATTCATTCTACATGGGACCTAAAACTAGCGCCTGCTTTATGCTGACGCTAGCAGACCAACTGCAGAGCTTCTTCATCGTGGGACATACATCAACCACAGTTACCTGTCAAAGAAAAGCCTAAAATTGTGCAAGTTGGAAGCCCAGACATTGTTATTACGTAACTATGAGGAGATAATTCAGTTTGTTGCTGTATTTACAACATATTTTATGCATAAGAATGTAGTTGCAAAAGTCTTTGAATCCTCGTGCACCTCATATAAGGGCTTCTGATTCCATGTTATATGTTGTGCTGTCATGTTTTCCCTGTCCTTGTTAGAAAAACCAAGCACTCATGAATGCCTTAATGTCTTGCCAGGAGTAGCCCTGATGTTGGGGTTGGCCGCTTACTTGTGCTGGGATGGGACATTTTGTCAATGAGGCTGCACACAAAGATGGAAGTATAATTGTGTGCAGAGAGCTTTTGGCAGGCGGTTGGTTATTCCTGCTTTGTGCCTTCCTGCCTGTCCATGTGTGGCCTTTATTATATTTAAACCTCCACGGGTGTCTGTGTGGTGCTGTCTGCACACACAGATGAGTATTTATGAGCTAGCGGTGTGTGTTGGATGTTATTGGAAGGACAAATTAATGGAGCTCAGATCTGAAGCGTTCTCAGCTCTTCGGTAGGCTGGTCTGCAGTCAATTCAGCTGGGAGCCAGAGGGAGAAAGCGTGAGTGTTTGTGTGTGTGTGTGTGTGGGTAGGTGTGGGAGGCATATACTCAATTTGCGAAAATAAACAATGCATCTCCAGAGTCTCTCCACCTATAAAAGCAGGTACAGACAGAGTTCAGCGTGTTTGTTCATAATGCTAAAGTTAGTAACAAGATCCCTGCACTGTTTTCTGCATTTGATTAGGTTCTGCAGAAGCACCTTAAAATAACACTTAGTCGCAGCAGAACAGCTAAAATGTAAAGCTTGCCTTGGGGCCCATTTGAATTATTTAACTTTTGTGGAATTTGCTGTATTGGATGTTACTGTTCCTGTAGAGTTGATCATTAAAATATTTGCATATAAAATAGATCCAGCTTTGGCTTTGTTGTTGGCTTCAACCATTTCTGTCTTTATTATTCTATGTTATACACAAAAACTTTCTTCCTTAAAAGCTCTGATTTTCAGCAGTTTCTACAGAAATAAGTCAAAACTGTTGTTACTAATTCAGAAAGCTGCACTGCTCCCATTTTCTGCATTTGATTGAAAAGGGCCAGAAACGGCATATTGAGTCGTTCTGTGTGTCAGTATTTCACTTGGGGTCCTCTCAGTTCTGGACAAAAGGAAGATTTGTTTTTTTTGAGCTTTTATCACTTTTTAGAAGTCTCAGCTTCTCTCCTTGTCTGCAAATATTTCATCTCTAAAATATGTCCTGTGAAGGCACTTGAGTGTTTCTAGGACTGAGGTCCAATCATCCAGGAGAACTCAGCATCTATGCATCTGTTGCTCATTCTCTTGTCATCACTAAGCTTGCAGACTCTTGTCTTTGACGAGGGAATGACGGTTCCTAAACTGGCATGCCAGCGAGGATTTTAATTCAAATACTGTTGGTGAATTTAATGAAAGAAAAGCACAAACCATAAGCTAAAGGAACGTACAATTTTCACTATTTTACAGAAGACCACTAAAACAACAAAAAACATTATTTTCACCTTTTAATCCACTTGTTAAAAATCATGTGCAATTACCTTCTTTTCTTGCTTTCAATACTTCTCCTCATTTATTTCTGGTTTGAAATGTTTGTTGAAAATAATTGTATTCACCGAGTGCTATATGCCCAGATCACCAGAGAGCTGGTGTCTGAAGTCAAAAACTTAACCTTGATTTGCTGTTAAGGTGAAAAAATAAAGTCCGATGGCTTGACTTGGACTTGAGGTCTGGGACTTAAGTCACATGAAAAGTCTTTATCTCGTAATCAGAGTGAAAGTGAGTTAATAAGTATAAATCATTTGAGTAAATTATGATCTGTCTTTCTCCTCTCAGCAATCAAACTGTGATTGTCATGGTAACGGTACATGTGGGTTTCTTGTTTGCCCCAGTAAAAGATGTTCCTAATTACATACTAATATGCTGGTTTCTCCTGTAAATTTGTGCATATTTTGTATTTTTTGTTGAGTTAAATGTACATATTTTTTTTAATGGTTTGCAGCATTTTTTTGTATTGAACATCCGTCCATCCATTTTCTAACACCCTAGTGGGGTCAGGAGGGGTGTTGATGCCTATCCCCAGCGAACGTTTCAGGTGAGAGACGGGGTCACCCTGGACAGGTCGCCAGTCTGTCGCAGGGTCTGCCACAGAGACAGTCGGGACCAACAGCCAGGCACACACACACACGCACTCACACCTAGGGACAATTTAGAGAGACCAATTAACCCGACAGTCATGTTTTTGGACTGTGGGAGGAAGCCGGAGTACCTGGAGAGAACCCATGCACTGGGAGAACATGCAAACTCCGTGCAGAAAGACCCCGGACTGGGAATCGAACCCAGGACCTTCTACCACTGCGCCACTGTGCAGCTCTATATTGAGCATAATGTTCTGAAAAAGATTAAGTAGTTTAATCTTCATATCAGAAATTACACTGAAGAATAGTAATGTAACAATTCATTACATGTGAAGATAACCACCTGCCCTTGATATGAGCGTTTTTATTTGTTTTATCTTTAGACAGCAGAAACTTTACATGCAAATCTATGCATTATATATTAAACATGTAGGCCAAGAAATGACAGATTAACTGATGCAAAAATTTGGGTTGGTGTCAATATCCTATATTAATATAGCTATGATGTCCGATAGCTGATGTTTACCAACTACATGCATATTTTCCTATTGTTTTAACATCTCAAACACTCCACAATTCTGCGCCGTTTCTCGATCGCTGTCACGTTACTAAAGAAATGTCACATGACCAGCCCCTTCCAGAAACACAAACGCAGCAACATGGGTAAACATTGAGTTTACCCAGTTTAGTAAAACTGGGCCAATATTATTGAAGAGATATCAAAATGTTAAATGACAAACATCAGCCAATACCGATGCCAATACATCGGGCTTTCCTAAAACAAACTTTACTTTGTTCGTTTTTTTCTATGATTATGAAGATCGCAATTGGTGATAATTTTTATTTTTTCCCCCACTGGTGTTCTTTATCAAAAGTATGGTGGTGCAAAGAAATGTTGTTCAGCAGCACTTAAGACAGTTAGTGTGATATCTGAGCGACAGGAGAAACAGATTAGAGCTGACAGAACTGCGCTGGATTTATACATACAAGATTATCTGCTGAAGCAAAGCTTTGCTTACCAGTGTGTAGGGATGCAGGATTGGGAGTTTTATAAAATCCCAGAATTGGCATTATGTAGACTAGCAATCAGGCATGTTTCTTGGTACTTGAGTTTAAATCTGTCGAACTTTTAACCTTTTTAGATTTTGAGTGTGTTCATGTTGCTCTGAGGATTTATGGCTGCACTTGTAAAGGTGGAATCATGTATGCATGTGAAATATAAGCAACAAATTATGGTCTGTTTGTAAACTTTGGATCTAAAATGTTAACATATTTTTAAATCTACAGAAATCAAACCTTGTGGCTAAACCTTATTCATATGCGATATAGAACATAAGACAGAAATGCTTTATGGATTTTACACTTGGTGAACATGTTTTATAAATTATATATTTTCCTCACTGAGAACAAGTTGATAAATAAATAATCCGTTGAAACATTTTTGTGCATCAGAGACAGAGAAAACTGATTTGGATTAACCAAAATTGTTGTTGAGTGTTTCTCCATATTTTCACAAATCTATTATACATGAGACATTTTATACAGTCGGGGCATAATTTGTCTAATTTTATGAAGCAGGAGATTTTCAATGTGAAATAAACGCATTTTACTGCTTTGCTTTGCTGACCACTGTAAATTGGTTTTTGGATAAAATGTTGTGCGTTTGTGTTTGGCTATGAGGGAGGAAAATAGGTTCTTTGATTTGTGATCCGACATGTAACTCCCGTTTCTCATGAAGTATAGAATTATTCCTCGCTACATGGAAATTAGTTGAAATGGAGACCTTCATCTTGATTTGTTTGACAGTCTACAGTTTTCACAAGACAGTTATTCCCCACTTTTATTTTTTATTAAATATTGAGCTAAACGATGAGTCTTTTATCCTTGTTACGAGTGATTATTTGAAGGCACTTCTAAATTTATTAAAGTAATCCCTCCCAAAGAAAGAAAATCAATGTCTTTGTTTTGATGAAAAGAGTGAATCGGATGTCAGAACAACATTAAAAGAGGCTTTTGAAAACACAATGAATCTTGAAGATAAAAAGAGCAAAAACTCATTTCCTTCAAACATCACGGTGAGTCACGCAGCGTGTGGCCAACACATAAACACACACACAAACAGAAACATTCAGTGTTGCCATCAGCAGATCTCTTTGATGGCATCGCTGTTTAGTGTTGTAGGATAAGCTTGTTAGGCTGAGAAACGTCACCCAGCTTTGTGTGTGTGAAAATATTGGTGTGTAGGTTACGATATGTGTGCATTAACCACACTGTTTCAGAGGAAAACATCAGTTAGTATTGTTTGTCTTTCTGCTCTAAAACTGGCGTGTGGATTTTATAGAAAACAGTATGACATAGGTCAAACTTGTGGCAACATTTGTTAATTTGGTCATTTTTTTTCTGACAGAACTGATGGAACAGGTTTATAGACTGCGTTATGTGTTTACCTGCATCTCTACACACACTTTCCATGGGACAGAAATCAGGTCTGTCTGGTTCAACACATCGACTTTTCTGTTCATAAGCAGCTTTAATAGTTTACTGGTACACTCTGGTTCATTGTTAATTTGGAAGACCCATTTGTTCCCAAAATTAACTACCAGGCTGATGACTGGAGAGGTTGCTTTAATATTTTCACATTTTGTTATTTGCACATGATGGTCTGTTTTGTGAAGTCTATCAGTATCCCCTGCGGGAAAAACAAAAAAACTTATGCCGACATGAAGCTGCCAAACCTAACAGCAGGGATAGTGCTCTCAGGCAGGCGAGCTACCCCGATTTCCTCTACATATAACACTTCAGTTTTAATTTCATCATGCCACAGAGTGCCTCCAAAAATTAAGACCATTGTTCCTGAGGGCTTTTGCAACCTGTTATCTGACTTTTTATGTTTCTTTTGGACTAATGGCTTCTTCCTCATTGAGTGACACGTCAGCACATTATGACACTTGTTTACTAGCTGCTTCTGAAGGGATTTTGTTCTAGGTTAGAATAATTCATTTTAGTTAGTTTCTTTAATATGTCCACATTGCAGTGTGAGTGCTGGACTAATGGAAAGCCCATTGGTCATAAAATATAACATCCTTCTCTTTCAGTTTGTTTAGTTGGATATATTATCAGGTATTCCTTTGACCTGTTGGGTAGAACACTATCAGACACTAACTAGATGCCATTATTTTGTCTATTTCAAACTGGTTTAACATTTTGTAAATATGCTTCATTCTGAAATAAATTTCAACGTTCACAATTCCTGTTTTTCTGTACTTGGTGTGCTGGCCTCATGCACTCTTCCTACAAAACTTTAATTTTTTTCCTGCTCCTGTTTTTTTGAGAATTATTTTTCTATTTGAAAGAAATGAAAAGAAACCAGCTTCTACTACTGGATTTTCTCCTTTTTTCTGTTGTATTTCTGTACTGGACCAAGACCAGTTGTTGTTCTGCTATGTTGATCTATTTTTGCTTATTTAATTGCATAATGTTTCTTGTAATCTTTTTTAAATACGTTTGATGTTGTAGCTTTAACAGTCGGGCACAATTTCGTTTTAGTAGGCACATCTTTTTTTATAGTTTAAAACACTCTTATTAGTTATCGTAGATTACTGCCTGAAAGAACTAACACTTCAGATTAATTCTCCCTCTGCATGTTGGTTGAGGACATTTTTATCATCTATAGGCTAAAAAAGTGATATAGAATAACCTATTGAAATGGTATTGCTGTATTTTAAGCTGGGCGGCGTCTGACTTGCAGATTTTTTTTTTTCCACAGTAAAGACTTCCTTTGCTCAAACTTTTCTCCCATTTTCTCACCATTAGAGGCATTTTTCTTTGACAGGCCTGAGAATCAACATCTTCCTCTTAAGATTTAATCTCTTGAGTCTAATTTTTTCTCGTCGGCAGATGAAGCAGGGCCCTGAAAGATCTGACAGAAGCCTTTTAGGTTTTCTCTAGCTTTGCTTCGGAGTATTTCAGAACAAGTCCATCTGTCAGTGGGTGAAAAACGGCCAAAGTATTGCTATGAAAATCTTCCAGACCTACTGTCAGGTTATCATTTATGATGACAGGATACAATCTAGCTCACTTCAGATGTATCAGCTAAACTGTTAACACAGAAGTGTTTTAGTATGAAAAAACCATACAGGTACTAGCGTACAGCTTTGGAAATGTTTTATATAGGAAAAATAACTTTTGAATACTTGAAAAGTACATTAGATATACTGTATCTTCTGAATGTCTGCATATATTGTACAATTGCATAGCTAATAATAAACGTACTTGCCTCTTCATGTTAATTCCAGAGCACTTAAATTTTCACCATTCACTTAAGTGCTGGGTGTCAAGTGTTAGTTGAGAGACTCCATGTTATGTGTAGGGTTTAGAGAGATCTGTTATACTCTTCCACTCCCCCTCCCCTTCCCGGACAGACATCTTTCATCATTGTGTTTTTTTGTTTTCCTCATTTGTGCTTCCCTCACCCCCTGCAATGGCACACAGTTTGGGAACCTCTGGACTAGCAAGAGATTTAAATTCCCAGGAAAACACTCAGTGCTTTGGGTGCAAATACTGCCAATTTCTTCTAAAACCACAATCCCTTCATGTACACACGCAGAGAAACAACACTTTCCATGTAGCAGATAATCAGGCAAGTATGAATCCAGTGTAATCTTCTCATCTTTGGACTGTTGCCTCTGCTGCCCTGGGATCAAGCTAGCTGTACGACACGCTCATCCCTGTTCTCTTGCTCAGTGGGAAACTGCAGCAGAAAATGTCAGACCCAACATTTGATATTTATACAGAAAATAGATGATAAACAAACTAACTTTGTTTTCACTCATTTAAATATCTACAAGATGGCGTGCAGGAAAGTGTAATATCACATTGTTGCATGTGACACACATCTATGACCTTAAAAGATTGTTTTATTTTACCATTTCTAATTTGATTAGATGTTTACAAATTAGCTTTGTCAAACAAAACTTATTTTTTATAAGCTTGGGCTAGCGAGATATCATAAAAGAACAGCAAAAATATCAGTATTTTTTATTTTTATCCAGAGTTTTAACCAAAAACTAAAACATGTCCAGTATGTGTGGGATCTGCAGAGATGTTAGTTGCCCTTTTTCTGACTCTGCATGTCCTTTCACAGAAGGAAGGTTAACTCTGACAATGCTTGCTGCAGACCGTTTTGTTCTGTTTTGAGGATGAGCCAAACCACAGAGTGATGTTTTGCTCAGGACAGACTGGATAAGGTAGAAGATGAACTCCTTTGGTAGGTTGCTTCTCTTGCATTGCCGCGGGAAGCAGAGTTTTTCCTGGGACTTCTTCCAAACAGTGTCTATTTGTGAGGACCATTTCAGGTACTCATTTAGTCAGTTTCACACCACCGCTATTTGTTTTTCACAGCCAGAGATCTGAACAGGCTCTTTTGTAAGAATAAGAAAAAGGTTGGAGCATTAACTGAGCCAGCTGACCTGGAGCTCCAGGTGATGTAGAGGTACAGATGGGCTATTTTAAACACTGCAACACTAGAAAAGTTGGGTCACTTCAGCACCTACTCTTGCATCTAATTCAAAGAGATGCACTGACTTTCCTTTTTTTTTTTAACCTATAGCAGCTTCTGGCTTTCTTTGTGGTCTGACGAGCCGATTCCATTGTTTTGTTTTGTCTCTATTTTTTATTTCCCTACTGACTAGAAAACATGGAAGAAAGAAATGTGCTTCGGCCTTTGTAGTAGCATTCTTTTAGAAAACAGACATGAAGGAAAGTTTATCAAATGTTAAACTCAAGGAAGTGCATATTGTCTTGGTAGACGTGTTGATGGATTGAAAATGCTGGGAGTTCTTAGTTTTGTTACATTTAATGAATAAGGAGAACATCCCTCCTTTCATTGCTTTTTGGACTATTTTACCTGCGGATCAGCAAACGCTGATGTTTAAAGCAAAATTGTAATGCGCCACAGGTAAACCAGGAACAAGCCGCTGGAGTAGAAACGGAGAGAAAGCATTAATTTTCTTTTGTTTTCTCAGTATACTAATTGAAGTCATGAAGAAGCCGCCCATGCTTTAAATAACATTTTCAGAGGTTTTAAAAAGATAAACATTGTGTTTGAATCCAGCTTGTTTATAGAGTAAATCTGAACTGTTTCAGGGGAAACTCAGCTGATTAACATGCCGGCTTAATTGGCTGTTTAAACACTTTTATTATTGGTTCTGGTCAATAAGAGGAACGTTTGAAAAGAATACATGACAAATTTGCATTACCTTGAAGCCAACAGGTGTGCATTCTTACTTCAGAGTTGACAACATCAATCAGAAGGTTGTCATTGAATGAATGAATTATACATGATTGAATCACAAGGCGATCCCAGACCAGCAGAGAAACGCAGTGCCTCCAGCGTGTATTTAGGCATGGTTTAATTCCATTAAAGTTTCTAAAGATTCTGATGGTGAGAAATCAGTAGTTCAAGTTGCCATACAGAATGTACAGTTTTATTTAAAAATAAATAAATCCTGGTTTAATACATGATTTTGCTTTAGTACCTCGGTGCCTAGAACTGACAGTGATGTGCTGACAGTTGTGCTCAGGTGCTGTTGTCTCCTTAGTGACGGATCGGCTCGCCGCCGCTCGACAGCGACGGAAGACTGAGCGACAGATGGAGGCGACGCTCAGTAGCAACAACGCCGTTCGGCTGGAACCAGATCAAATCGGGAGGTTTAGCAGAGATTTAAACCCCGCTGCAGGCCGAGCTGTTCACTTAGTCACTGTTATTATTTACCACAATGAGTGACACAGACATTTTGGGGGAATAAACCGCAGCCTTTGCTTCAAAGAATGAGAGCAAGATGAAAAAGGCTTTTCTTTTTTCTGAATGAACCGCTTCGTGTTTTCTACAAACAGTGATGTGAGATTTCTAAGATCTTGCATCACATCGTTCTCATATCAGTGAGATGCCGTTTGTATCAGAGAATTGGAAAAAGATCCAACATAGAGTATTTCATTGCAGGGACAGTTGTAAAGTAAACTTGTATTCATGTTTAGTACTAAAGTATTTGCTCACTTTGATCTGGATTTCTCTTTGAATTGAGCAGATCATAAAGTCTCTGGGTCATGAGGTGCTGGTCACACATAATGGATCTCCTCGTGTTTGAAGGAACTGAAAGAATTTTTTATGACCAGAAATGTATATATTTTAGAATCTTGGTTGTACTGATTTAAGGGTTGAGCTGGAAAAAGGCATGCAAGATGCTGGTGATCTGGCCCTTTTGCTTTTTGTAGGTTTGTATGATTTTCAGACACACAACAACAATTATTTTCTCTTATTAGGGATTTGTTTCTTTTTTTATACGTCAACATGTTAATCTTTGTATACAACGTTTGGATACAAGTGAAGAAAAATTACTACTTATAGTTATTTTGGTTCAATCCAGCTAATTTTTGATAAGAACGGAACAGTCCAAACAGGGATCAGAACCACAATCAATGGAACGAGAGCAATATAAAGTCTTCTGCAAATAATATACACTCAGATTAGATACATTTATACATGTTCATAACTATTTAGTATAAATTACTTAATTGCTAATTGAAGTTAACTTCTGTGTGCTGCAAATGTATAAGAAAATACTCTCTTTTTAGGAGAAAAAATTAAAATAGGTTGGGATGAAATGGCGAAGTTCATGTGGATATGAACTGGCAGTTTGACCCAGACCTGCTCTTGCAAAATTTCTACAACTGTCACAGCTATGATAGTTATCCATATACGTTTGTTTTCACATAATTTAAGATGAAGCTTATCATACAAGTAACATCTTCACAAAGAAGTAGCCACCACACTTTGATTCACTGTCCAATATTAATGGGCTTTAAACAACTTAAAGAAAATTTAAGGATGAAAATAAAAGTCACTTTTGTAAAATAAGAAATTTCTACAGATTCTACCAGTAATCTTGCATCTGCTCTGTGTGTTTGGGTTTTTAATCATTTGGGGTTGTTTTAAAATGAGGCTTTTTAAAATGGTGTTTGGGGTGTTTAACCCCTGACCCGTCCAGCGTGCATCCCACCTCTCACCCAATAATCACCACTGGGATGATCTCCTGACCTCGTTACTGCCCCCAACGTGGAATGAATTAAAATAAATGTAAGTTTTTTTTAATTCAAGAAGATTTTGATATACTTTTATATTCTATATTGGAAATGTTGGCCCTCATCTCCACTGATTATCTGCCATTGTTTGAGCTCTATGACTTCACCTGCTCTGTAATGTCATTTTGTTTCACTTTTTAGTATTTTACTTTTTTCTTTTCTTTGCCATTTTCTATGTAATCCAAAGGACTGGGCCTGTATTACCACCTCCTGCCCATCTGTCTTTCACATTGAAATGACAAACTACTACAGAGCTATTTCATCCACTTATATGGGAGGGAGAGTTCGTCTGGGTCCTGCCCTCACAACCACTGACGTCTAGAAAGACTACAATAATCCCCAAAGCTTTTACACCAATCATATGCCTATGTGACCCATGCCCCCTCCTGTACTACTTGTAATCTGCTCATTTGAGAATCAGCTGGATTCTTTAGCCTCCAACCCACGACCCTAGGCTGCAGGGAGCAACGCTGGTTGTAGAGTCGGTCTACTCTTCTTTGAATGTCCCTTAAATCTATGTTTTCATATTTGTAACATTCTGGCTCCAATAGAAAGCACCACATAAACTGATGATGTTGGATTCTTTTCTTTTCTTTTCTTTTCTTTTTCTTTGTGAATAACCTGACAGGGTTTCTGCTGGATGTTAAACATTTCTAAACTCTAAAAATCTCAATTTCAGGCGTGTAATAGTCTTGAGGTTTAGAAGTTGAACTGCTGTAAAGAAGGGAGAATATTTTTTCTCAAATTATTCTATAATAAGAATAATTATTACAAAAGTAATTATTCATGCAGTATACTGCCTTTCACATAATGACCTCCAAAGAAATCGATAGTTCAACATAACCTCTATTTAATTCCATATTCATGACTTTTCTTGTACTGATGGATGAAATGGAAGTGTGTGCTCCCTGTTCAGGTTGAGATGACATGGCTGATCTGACAGCTGTAGGATATTCTGGTAGTTTTATCTTGAGAAACTCCTGATCTCCTTTCAGTCTGTTTTGAGTCGCTGTCCATCTGTTCTGTGACATGTCATCCAATCAGAATTAATCTTTTAAGTCTCATGTGTTCGTTGAGTTCTTGAGGCTTATTGTTTCCATCGTGCAGTGACCATTCTGGTTTATAAGAGACATCCTGATTATGTTGGAAATCAATGGAAGTATTATCAACATTTTGGAAAGTTTTAGTTACTGGAAGAGTTTTCTTGTCTAAAACAACCAGCTCATTTGGCTTCCTTGTATCTTTTTAATTTATATAGCTATGTGTGCAATTTCTATATAACTAGATGTTTCAATATGCTTTTTTTGTTTTTGTTCTTTTCTGGAAATAAAAGCCTTTATTTGCAAGATACCATACAGGAAATGCAGAGGGGGAAGACATGAAGCAAAGGTCTCTCCCTCTTGTTTTAGACTGATACTTTGATTCTGGGGTGTCATGGGAGGAAGAACCTAATGGTCTAAAGTGTCTTCATAATGCAGACACATTGCTAAAGACAATACATTAATAAATCAGGTAGCCGTCAGGTGGAAACCGGCCCCCGTCTTTCACATAGCAGAGCTTCAGAGCAGTTAGTGCATTTCTGCACACACTGAGTACCTGACAGCTTTTCCGTAAACTGAACTGAATTTGTATGTTCAGTGTGTGACTGTATATTTCTGCATCCAGCAAGGAAGTGTTTGTCTCAGCTTTTTTCATATCGATGCCATATGCCTGACATTTTTCAAGAGCTCTTGAAGTTTGAGTCTTTTTCTTTGAAACTAAAACTAACTGAAAAAGACTGCAGCTATTAAATATTTAGATTTTCAAATGACATTTTGTTTTCTCAGAGCTGCTGAAAATAACCACGTATTTAGCAGTTTCATTTTTTTAAAAAAATCTCAGAACTGTGTTTGAATTCTGAAGTATGGAAAAATGTGCTGACATTTTTCTGTCACTTTGCTAAATAACAAATTATTCGCTTCCTGCTTGATCTGTTTACAAAAGATGGTCAGAAGGTTTTCAGTTATTTCCATTTTAGTGCTTAACTTTTGTCTGACTGAATAATGGATTACTGTTTGGACAAAAGAGGGTTAGAGTTTAAATTACCCATTGATTACTCAGAGTTGATTACTGTTTTTTGGAGATGTGTTGGGGTTTTCTCTTTACATTCTTTGTTATGGAGATTAAGTCATCGCTGGATTGTCAGTCAAGTAATATTGTAGCTGATCTGTAACTTCAGAATAAAAGAAAAAGAAAAGGGTAAGAGGGAAATAAAGAAACCATGAGAAAAAAATGAAGAAAGAAAAGCACCTCGTGGAATCAGAGGGAGGGGATGGAAAAGTACTTTTAATGCTTTTCAAATGGTGAAGACTGAAGTACTGATTTGATCATACCAGCAGAAGTAGCAGCAGAAGAAAATGTTGATTTGTGGTTTTGTCATTGACTAGGTGGGTTGGTGCTTATGGCCTTTCTGATTGCAGGTAGCATTAAAAAGAAAGAGACCTGGATTTGTACTTTACAGCCAGAAGAACAAAAAAAAAAGGCTTGAAAAGTGTTAAAATATTCCAGTCCTTTGTTAAACCACCTTTGAACTTCAAATGTTTCAGAAAACATCAATATGCTCCTTTACATTTGACAGGCAGGATAGATGGTAGGTCACAGTCTGCAAACCTGCAGAGCATTAGTAACGACTGGGATCTGCATGAAATATGACATTTACAGATGGAAGAAAACTGTACATGAAAATTATGCATTTAGTCTCCAATGTAGTAATAATGCAATTCAACATAAAAATAGACCATTTAAAAAAATATGGGAGGAATACAGAGAAGATGAAAAAAAAAAGAGACATTAGGTTTGGACAAATGATTTGGAGTTATAGGATGTTCATTAGCAGATGGACTTCATGAGACGGAGACTGATGGAGACAGGATGATGATCTGTCAGAGTTTGGGGTAATAAGGAAAGAAACTGAATTAATGAATTCATCCGTGGCAAAAATCATAAACGGTTGAATAGATGAGCTGACAAGAAAATGATTTTCAGAAATAAAGAATAAGAATGGCTGAGCAGGGAGTGGAAGATGGAGAATTTGTCCAAGTCAGGATCATTCTAGGGTCTTCCAGATAAATAAGACCTATCATTTATCTGGCTAACATTTAAAACTGTTTCAGTCCATTTCATTTTTTGTTTACTTTTCTTATAAGATGCAATCATTGCTATTTGGTGTGGTGTAACGTAGAAAGATGAGGTAAAATATGTAGGTTAGGTAGATTATGCAACCATGGGAATAATAAAATAGACCAGCTGTGTAGTATTTTAACATTGAACCAATTTAGCAAAGATGAGACTGAAATGTGAATGTTTGTGAAAAGAAAATATTACTCAGTAACCCAAATTTCGAAATCTCTGCAATATAAAAGGTGTGTTAATGTTAAAAATAATCGATTTTTAACATTAAATTTATTTGAGGAATCCGTCTGATCTTTTTTTAAACTAAAGCATTTGAAGTTATTGAGACAACTACTGAATTTATCAGCTGGAAATGGCTCAGTCAGACTGCAGCTTGAATAAAAAGGTAAAATTAATTACAAAAAACCTGAGGAAATGAATGTAATAGGAATGTTGATCAACAATTTGCATTTAGAATAAGGTTAGAAGAAAAAAAGAAACAAAAAGGATAGTAAAGTAACAGTAGATACTAGTTTGTTGTTAAATAATAGAGAGACTGAAGCTGACTTTTCATTATAGCTGAAGTTCACATGGACAAGGACCGGGGAGAAAAAAGTAAAAAAAGGAAAGGGGGTAAAGTTTGAGGGAAAAAAAGCTTGACAGAATCTAATTAAAGAAATGATGAGAGAATTCAAACAGATGGGTAAGGAAAGAGAGAAGAGACGGGAATGATTCAATACTTCATGATCCGACAAGGATCCAGCTCATTAGCTTTCCATTTTTTACATCACCATGGAAACGTGGGACAAGATTTAGGGTGCGATTAGGAGCTGTTGTTTTGGACAGATCACATCGGAGATGATGATGATGATGATGACCTTTAAATAATAGAAAAAGAAACCAAAGTATTTGCTTCAGGTTCGACGGTAATCTTAAGACTCGTATAGAAAAAAACGACATAGAATACATACTGCATATGGAAATCTGAAAAGATGAACCAAATGGAAAAAAAACATTTTTATAATAAGTTTTGAAATATAAAAAGCTGTGCAAATGCAGAAAAAAAAGAATGAAGGAAGCTAAATAAAAAACAAATAATATACACTTGCAACAACAAAAAAAGATTTGATATAAATGTCATCCTTTCTCTCTTCTAATTGCTGTCCCAGTACAAACCTGTGAATTTCAGGCCACAGCTCCCACATGGCACATTTAAAATAGGTGCCACTCTTTAATCCTCGCCACTGACTTCCCAGTGACCTTTAGAGAAGCTTTTCTGGAGGGATAAATTATGAATTTCTTGAAGGGTCCACCTCCAGGCGTTCATTCTTCACCTTTCCCGCTCATTTTGATTCAGCAGGTCTGTCCTCAAGTTTCCCCTGACAATCCAATGCACTGCCAGGTGGTGATCAGTTGAGAGCTTGGCCTATCTTTTCACCTGAGTGTCCAAGAAATAACACCAAAAGTTTGATTATGGACGTTTGGTTAGTCTGTTTGGTCCCAAGTGAGCCTAAGAGCCATCTGGTGTTTGATCATTGTCTGTTATGGATATCACAAGCCGAGCACAAAAATCCAACAAGAAAAACGCACAGCTTGAGTCAGCTGAGGGGCTGCGGTCGTCCTGATCGGACCCCTCCTGGTGACTTGGTCACTGCCAACGTGGGCAAGAGTCGTAGAGGAGCACAGCCGAACACCCAGACGGCTTCCCTTCCAGGAAATCATTCGGTGACTCCCAGAATGCTGGGTAACCTGAGCTGCTGCTTGGTGCCTAAACAGAAAACAACCAGAACCTTCCCTTCTGCAACTCAAAGCCTCAAAGAGACAACACTCTCGCTCTAAAATCAATGTTCCATTAGATTAGCTCAGATATATTTATTATTTCCAGTTGTACTGAGTTCATACACCATCTATAAATATTTTAGTTTATTTGAAGAAGCTACTGTATTACTTTCCCTCCACAATATGTGTGTGAAATAAGTTAAAATTGCTTCAAAAGAAGTCTTTTTCTCTCACAGAAGATAAAATTGATGAACAGATTTTTTTCAGGTGTTTTTCTTTGTTTACCAAAGAGATGGTAAACAAATACATGCTTCATAACATGATTTTCACATCCCAAATACAGACTCTACTCATATTTGTCTGTTATTGTCCTGCTGACCAATCAGGGCAGAGTTTTCACCCTTTCACAATGTTAGAGACAAGTAAACAAGAATAAAGAGTCAGATATTTGGTGGTGGAATGATGTCACACCACCAGTAAAAGGCAGATACTGTGATGTCACTGGCAGTGCTGTCTGTGATGTCACTGGCAATGCTGTCTGTGATGTCATCAACTGCAGAATTGTATGTAACACAGTTCTGCATATTTGTCATTGCTTGCAATATCGCTGACCCGTTCAGACACACGCAAAGCCCTTTCGAATCGACCGTTCAGATAGTTAACCAATCGACGATTTTAGTGGAGAAAATGTCTCATCACACTCCGAGAAACCGCAGTGGAACGATGGGACCCCACGCCAGAGGGGGAGTCCAGCAAAACCCCCACGGCAGGTTCCCCCCTGCACACCCGAATGCCTTACACGAGGAGATCCAGAGACTGCGCTACCTCCTGGAAATGGAGAGCGCCAAGAGGTTCGAAGACAACCAAAACCTGGCCCGCCTGGAGGCGGAGCTGGAAGAGACCAAACTCCAGTTAAAAAGGCAGAAAGCTCTCAAAGAAACCATCATCAAGCAGGCCCAAGAGACAAAGAGGGAACTTGAGAGAGTACAGAAGTTCAGTGATCCAGCTGTCCTTAACGCTGCGGTCACTGCTACCAACGTTCACAACGACGTCAAATACAAGAAGAAGAAGTCCTTGCAACAAGACTTTGAGGAATTAAAGGTGGCCCACCTCCTCAGCCGGGAAGCATTTGTAGCTGAGATCCAGAATGAGAGAAATAAAAGCAAGGCCCTCCAAGAAGAACTGCTCGAACTCAAGGCTTCCTACCAGGAGCTGCGCTCCAAGTATGACGCAGACGTTTCTCTGGTGAAGCAGGACACCGAGACACAAACGTTTCACGAAGAGAGTCTTAGTGAGGAACAACGGCTCCTGGAGAATCTGAGAGCCGAAAAGGACGAAATGTTTCGAGAAATGTCCGAAAAGATCGCATTCCTGCAAGACAGCGAGAAACTTTTGCAGGAAGAATTGGATGAGGTCAAATATTCATACAATGAACTCAACTGCAAATATGAAAGCGATGTTTCAAGACTAAAGCAAGACGTGGAAACATATCGGCAGGAGGTGACACGCGATAAAGACACTGACTTAGAAAGACCGAATGAGAATCTGCAGCTCATCAACAACCTGAGAGCTGAGAAGGATGAGCTCTTCCGAAAAATGTCAAGAGAGATCACAAATCTGCAAAAGAGGGAGAGGCAGATCCTACATGAACTTGATCTGGTTCACTTTTCATACGATGAGCTAAAACGTAAGTATGATACAGTTATGGATCAGCAGGCTAAAACAAACCAGCAGAAGATGAAGGAGGAAACTGCTGTTTCAAATGGGGAAGAGAAAGAGAAGCTGATCGTTGAGAGAAACCAGTCTGCACTGCAACAGCAAGTCGACAAACTGCAGCTGCAGATAACAGAGGAAAGAAAAACCAATCAGGAGAAATCAGAGGAGAACCTGGCACTTCTGGAGAACCTCAGAGAAACGAATGCTGTCCTCCAACAAAACGCAGCAAGAGAGATTCAGTTCCTGCAAGACAAGGAAAGAGCTGCCCAGGATGAATTGGTAAAAGTTCAAGGTTTGTACCAGGACCTTAACTGTCGATATGAAACTGATGTCACTGCCCTGAAACAACTAGTCGAAAAACTGCATATGCATGTAACTGAGGAGAGAAGAAATCATCTGGAGAAATTCGAGGAGTTTCTTGCGCTTCTGGAGAACCTGAGAGAAACGAATGCCGTCCTCCAACAAAACGCAGCAAAAGAGATTCAGTTCCAGCAAGACAAGGAAATTGCTACCCAGGCTAAGTTAGAAGAAGTTATAGGTTCGTACCATGAGCTTAACTGTCGGTATGAAACTGATGTCACTGAGCTGAAACAGCAAGCAGAAAAACACCAACATGAGATAAGTAGTCTGAAACATGATTTGGAAAGAGCAAAAGAGGATTTACTGCTGCCCGATACTCTGAGAGCTGAGAAAGAAGATTTCCAACAAAAACGCATCACCGTTTTCCAAGAGAAGGAGGAAGACTCACAGAGCCAAGTGGAGCTGGTTAAAGGTTTAAGCCAAGAGGTTTCTTCAGAGGAGGAACCCTCAGGAGAAACCTTACCAGGCTGTTCCACGGATCCGGAATCCAAGGAAGAGACCGAGATTGATGGAGAAACCATCCTGCAGGATTTGGACAATCCAGACATTAAGACCCTGCAGGATGGTAAAAAGAACAAATCTAAATTTTCAATCTGGAAAAAAATCCGAAACACTCTGCGGTTGAAGAAAACCAAAAAACCAAAGAGTGAAGACGATGAAGAACATGTCTAAAGTTCCTGATTTTGATATTGAGAAAAGGAGAAAGACGTGCAAGAGAGGAACCGAGGACTGGAATCAAACCATTCCAGTTTGATTCCAGTCCTCTGAACGGGGCGCCATGCGACGCTCCGTCAGGAGGAAATTTAAAAAGCCAAAGTTTTTTCCCCCCATTGACAAACT